>QFEL01011062.1:0-15782 GCA_003316195.1 Neoboletus brunneissimus
CATCTCGGAGAGAGCGACATCAGCCTTCTCACCACTCTTCTTGATGATGCCAAGTTCGCATTTGAGGGCTATCACAACTACTTTTTTCCATCCTAACCAAAAGTACCAAAGCCTGAAGCCCGGTACTCACACATATACAAGTTAATACCATACCGTCATAATCTGTCACGCCATTGCTACTGTTTTTTCTCGCCCGGACAACGTACTGGCATTTCTCCCCTGAACGTCCGGCAATACTTACACGCTTTCCTGATCTGGATATGCAGCAAGCTCACATTATCGCGATGCACGATAGCTCCTTAAGTTGATGATTGGAGTAGAATGGTTGTAGTCTGAAACGCATGGTGATTCCGAGTTGCCAACCGTCAGAGTGGACGATGGTCTGAAAGTTTTGAGAATCAAATCCCGGATGATTTCTGGAGACACGAACCACGGTTCGGTACTGATCGAGGGATCACGGTGACATTATCGCGTTTATTTCAAACCCACTGTCACCACTCAATATGGCGCGAACATAATTACATGTCGTTGTGCAGACTGCGAGAGGTGTTAACGAGGGTAGACTTGTCACTGTTGAGTGTGCCGGCGACGGCAAAGTGAAAACAATTCTCTTTGTACTGGATGCGCCTCTTGACGGCGGCGAGCCCTTCGAGAGGTTTCTTCCTAGGCCTTCTCCGCCTTGCGGGTTTCTTCAGCAACCGCGTGGGCTGCCTCTTTTGCACGAATCTCGCGGGGCTATTCATCCATAATTTTTTTCGCTCCTTCCGCTCCTTCGCGCCTTCTGAGAGCATTCACAATATTCCTGAGCTTCCTGTGAAAGTCTTGTTTACGTTGTGAAGTGCGCTTAGCCTCGTCCAATAATGCATCAGCCCGTTTCAACTTATCCGGCAACTGTACTCTAATCATCGGAATCGTCTCGTCTGGCGCATTTTGGTGCGTTCTGAGTCCAGATGGGAACTCCGCTAGATCTGAGTGGCGAGCTATTGGGCCTCTTTAGTGGCATCTCCCCGAAATGCTCTATAAAGAAAAGTGCAGGGTAGGAAAGCTGTCCGCGTCGATGAGAAGGGTGACGAGGATGTTGGTGTATACGATACAGGAATCACATTCTGCATGTACACGCCCCGTCACAGCGAGGCGTGGTGTGAATGAGTGCCAACAGAAGCTATATTGCACCCCACGAGGTTCCTGTGGCTCGATCCATGGGCTTCTAGCGTTCGTGCAAAGAAGACAGGGTTCTAGATCGGAATTGTATGCTGCGCTTGGTTCTATATAAAAGGGACACCCCATGTAAGCCTTGGGCGTGTTTGGAAAGATGTGCTCGAAGTGCTGGGTCGTGCAGATACACCTCGAGGCCTAACAGCGCCCATAAGTCATATCCAGGTAGAGAAGAGGACGCCGTACGCCACCAGGATGGGAGTATCATACGTCAAGACCATGTTTTATCAACGTTTGTGATGGCGACTCAAGCGGATCTTCCAGGAAGTTGTAGTGACTCACGGAAGGTGTGGTACCGATCACGTTCTCGTCGGCGGAACTGGGAGGTAGATAGGAGGTTATCGCGAGCGACTGATTGGGGTACTACGCAGAACAACAATCACGCGGTCCCAGTGGCAGAATATCCTAGAAAGTCATGGCGTCGGGCTGTACTTTCATCTTCTATGATTGAAAGATGTACATACCTGGGGTCTGGGTAGACGTGCTCAATAGTCGAGAAAAAGAAACAAGCAGAGCCAAGGGAAGACCTCTAAGACACAGACGCTACTGCGAGAGATCGGGTACACCTGCTTCACATTCCAGACTCGCTGGTGGGTTCAAGTGACAGCCATCCACCATTTCCTTTTTCGGAACCGAATGTGGTTTTGATATCTCCTTCACCATCACAAATGGACGTATCCAACTTGCTTGCGTCCCATGCAGCCAAAATGTAAGCCCAAATCCACTGCGCCCAGCCATCGTTTCACCCATTTCAACCCAGCCAATCCATCACCGTCGAAAAAGACACACCCCTCGACGTCGACGCCGGTTTCCTCACCGTGACAGACCCAAATCCCATCGACGAGGAAAGCTACACGTACGTCCTCCTGTATCCACATCCACATCCCATTCCAATTCATTTCCCTCACTCCCGTCCTCCGATACACAGCGCAAACCTCGAAGAATACCTCCAATCGACCGCACGTGACGGCATACAAACCCTCATCGCCGCCCTCTACACCCTACCCACCCACCCATCCCCTGACGGTCCCCTCGCCCAACTTCCCCCGCCCACGACACTCCTTCCCCGCGCCAAACCCCTCCCTAAACCCAAACCACCCACGAAATGGGAACGCTTTGCCGCATCGAAAGGTATCCAGAAAAAACGTCGTGACAAGACGATATGGGACGAGGAGAAACAGGAATGGGTTCATCGGTGGGGACGGGATGGGAAGAACAAGGAAAAGGAGGATCAGTGGGTACATGAGGTCAAGGCGGACGCTGGTCTGTATTTCTTTTTTCTCTTTCTTTTTCTTGTCCTTGCGTCCTGAAGCGTTGGCAGCGGTGGACTTTGATCCCGCACAGGACGCTAGGAACGCACGCAAGGCGAGAGTAGCCAAAAACGAGCGTCAACGACTACAAAATATCGCGCGTGCCCAAGCTGCACGAGACGAGCGCGAACAGCGAAAAGTCGACATCGACCGGACGTTGGCCTCGACACGGACAAGTACGGCCAGTATGGGCAAGTTTGACAAGAGACTCGAAGGGGATAAAAAGATGCGCGGCGTCAAGCGAAAGGTTGGTCGAATTCGTCTGCAATGGGTCATTTGTACTCAGGTCGTCTAGTTTGACCCCGCCGAAGCATCCGTGGAACAAGAGAAACAAGCCTCTCTTACTCTCCTATCAAACTTGGAAGGCGAGACCAAACGGGCTCGGAAAGAAAAAGCTGGAGACGACGTGCTCAATGTTCGGAAAGCGATCAGGACAGTCAGTAAAGGCAAGGGTGGTGTTGCATTGGGCCGAGAATTAGCTGGCAAGTCCAAAAGCAGACGAGGAGGCAAGCGATGATACAGATCATTATGACGACCTCACCTCACGGGGAAAACGTCCATTTCGTATTGAAGTTCATACCAATGCTAGAGTACATGTAAGACTACATACAAAAAAGCACGGTACGAAACGTGGATGAGAAGAGTCACCAACACCCCCCATCTACCTCTCAGCTGGCAAGTTATCCATGTTAGCCTTGCCATCTTTGATCCATTCTTCTTTCACCAACTTCTCCCGCTCCTGGAAGTACAGCCTGTACACGAGCTTAATCGTCCCTTCGCTGACTCCCGCCACTGTACTGATGTCGCGTGCAGGCTTTGCCTTGCCCAACAACAAACACGTGAAATATATAGCGCCGCCCGCGATAGACACTGGACTCCTCCCATCTGCAATTCCGTGCTGACGTGCGGCAACGATGATATCCGAGCAGATTGACTGCACGCTGACCGGTAAATCAAGGTGATTGCAGTACCGGACGAGAAGCGTCTCCGGTCCAGTCGACGGATTGTTAGCATTGTTGCTCTGCGCTGTAGCGCCAGGAGAGAGATTAAACGCTTGTTCGAGCGCCTTGTAGCATTGCCCAAGCGTCTTCTTCGACACGTGCGTCAAGTTACAAATCTCTCTAAACGTCCGAGGAACGTGCGCCTGGCGACAGGCGATAAAGATGCATGCAGCGATGACAGCCTCGAGGGGCTTTCCTCGGAGAAGTTTTTCTTCATCCGAGCGTTTGTAAAGCTGCTTGGCGATGTCGCTGATGGTTTTCGGTAACGAGAACTGATCGCACCAACTTCCGATGTCGCGGAACGCGGTGAGGAGGTTGCGCTCGGAACGGGAACTTTGAGAGCGTGAAGCAGCACGCTGCAGCTCACGTGCGATACCCGACCCGCCGTCTCGGAAACTAATGACAGTATCAAGCTGTTCCATGCCTTCCAACAGAGGATCCGACGCAGCACCAACACGAGAAGGGTCATCGCCTTCATCGTTGGCAAACGTCTATGGAGCAAAAACGTCGTATGCAGCGCTGTAAAAACGAACAGAAAAAGCTGGAAATGAACTTACCCTCCACTCGCTCCTGGTGTCCACAATGCGATCACCCAGCACGAGACCGCACCCCCCACACACGAGGTCCCCGCTTCCAAACTCCTCGACGATATTGGGGTTGGGGTCTCTGCATTCCGGACAGATAAGACGCACGGCTAGGTCTGGGCCGTATGTAGGCTGATGGACTTTCTGCGCATTCGCAGCGAGAGGGAATGGTTGTGAAAATGCCATGATGGACAACAAGGATGCAGGTAGTGGTGTGAGGGGCTTAGGAGCGAGTGGTAGGACAATGAAGCGGTTTCGACCGCTTGAACTTTAATGAATGTGAGTCCTGACTCGATTAGCTGTCAAAAATATGGCAGCGGGTTCTGTTTTCAAGAATGTGATTGCAGGAGTTATGCTCAATGAAGGCGACTACCACGGCGTTCGGTGGTGGTTGAGGACAAAGAAGGTCTTGCCATCCGTGCTGTGGTCGGTGCCCTCAAATGCGCTGCGCTGACAAAGCAATGTATTATGTCACAGTCACGTCATTAGGAATCACATTATATAATATTCTTTGTCATCGTTTGCACTGCCGCGTTGCATTACGTAAGTCCCCGGGCGGGCGTCAATGGAGTAGTAGAACACTAGTCACATATTTGCAACAAACATTAGGTACGCAAGAAAAAGTCATGACAGGTGAGTCACTGTGGTGGTTAGCAACAAGGCAAGGGGGAGCAGACATGGAGAACAGATGCATGGGAGTGACTACGAGGATTATATATGCATGGATGTGAACACGGATGCAAGTCTGTATGAGCGAAACGTCACTTCAGCAGGTCATCAGGAGCACGGGGAAGGGAAGCAGTGGATAGCGGTGTATGGATCCCAAAACTAAATCAACCAAAAAAACGGAAAGGAAAAGAAGGGGCGAGGCTAAATGCAACTCGTCACCAAAAAGCGTTCGCTCAGTAATATACAGCCTGAGACGCATGCGGATCAGTCTGATACATCTCATACCGTGGCATGTGAGACATGTCATAGTATTGAGAGTATCCGTACTGCTCCGGGTAGTAGTATGTATGCTGGTACGGCGTGAAATTGTACATGGCAGGGTCCATGTGTTGCTCCGACGTGGCATTGGTGTCACCGTGGAGTTCTGAAGCACTGTGGGGTAGATAGTGCTCTGTCCGAGGCGCAGACAACTGCGCTTCGTCGACAGGGCTCGAGGATCGTGATGGTTCAAATGTAGCAGCGCTTGTCCTCAGACTAGAGGGTCGTCGCTGCGCCTTTGCCGACTTCGGGTCGAGTTGCGATGAAGGAGGCCGGATCTCGATACGAGAGGTTTGTCGAGGGAACGCAAAGATCGGACTGCCAGTCGCCGGATCAATGAATCCGTTGATGGGAGGGGTATGGGGTGCCGACAGGAAATCTGGAGAGCCGGTGGGATGGTGATGGATGTGTCCAGGCATGTACGACACGCCTGGTGGTGTCATCATACCGTGGGATACAGCACGCGGCGTATAGATGGGAGTAGGGAGGTACACCGCGCGCCCGGTCGCCACTTCGTATGCCATGCCATGTTGACTGATTGCAATGCCGGGTGGCAGAGGTGAACCATAACCATACGGCGAGCTGTAAGGAGGTGAGGGCTGCGGAGGGCTGAAAACGGTCTGCAGCGGTGGGGGCACAGGTGGAAGGATACGCCGGCCTCCAGGAACCTCTTGTGGATCGGGTGCGTGGGGAGTATCCGCCTTCAAGAGAGCTGAGACCACAGTGTCTTGATGTCCATGGAGTACGCTGTCGGCAAGGCCCGAGGCAGACTGTGTAGGTTGCGCCTGCGCTGGCAATGGGGCAGGGCTGGATAAAGCAGCTGACGATTCTGCAGCCTGAATGGGACTGGTAGTCGGTACAATGTCAGGGGTTTCAACGGTTACCGAAGTAGACGGGAGCTTAATGTCGACTATAGGTGCACGGGGAGGAACAAGTTCGGGTCTCACAGTGAAGACATCTTCCAGATGAGGTTCCTCGACGGTAGCCGCGGATACCGGACCCAGGTGCACTTCCTTCTCCTTGGTAGTCCACCTTGGCAAGCGCACAACAAAATTCTTCTCGCCATCCTCTGAACCGTGTAATTCTGAGGAAGGAAGTGGTTTCGGGCGCTCGACACCCTGCACCGACCCACGAACAATTTGCGCTTCCAAGTTCGGGAGCTTAACCCGGTAACTTGGACTGCTGCCAGGGCGGAGTTTGTGTCCACCATCGTGGAAAAGGGAGGTTTCCAGGTGCTTTGTCCAGGGATACTCGGGCTTCATAGCATACCAGATTTTTCCCGGTACAGAGGCGGCGGCAGCGGTTGATCGCAAAGGTTGGGGAGCGACACCACCTCGAGCCCCACCACCTCGTCCACGTCCTGCAACAAACCCACCTCTCCCACGCAGAGGAGTAAAGCCACGAGTAGGTCTCGCTGTTGGGTGTTGCTGTGTTACCTCACGCCTCTTTTCATCTCGCTTCTTCATTTCCTCAAAACCGTCGTGTGTCCAGGGCTGATCAACGAGGGGAAGCTCAACAGACCGTTTCTCTTGTGTAGCCAGGTCGTCGTCAGATTGGGTACCACGTGGGGCCGGACTTGGGCCTGCAAAGCTTGGACCTCTGCCTCTCCCACGAATGAACCCTCTGTCAAATGATCCTCTCCCGCGCCCTCGGCCCTGCCATCGACCTCTCCACCATCCGCTCAAACTTCTCAAGTCCTTGTCCAATAAGCGATCGTCATGACCCCAGAATTCACCGACGGTGGGAACGTATGATGGATCGGCCTCCAGCCGTTGCTGGTACGCTTGACGCGCTGACTGGCCAGGAGGTCGTCTGAAGCCACTTCGAGATGATTGTCTCGATGTAGAGGCAATTGGCTGATCAGATGAAGGCTCCGGATAGGAATCTTCTGGTTGCTCAGACACAGGTGCAGGGTGCACAGCAGGACGGTCAACCGTAGGCGCCGACGCAGCTCGTTTGACTGGTGGGCGCTTCGACGGTTTTGCTGCTTTTCGATGGGGGGCAGGTCTAGACCGCTGGTCCATCGATGTACCAGTAAAGTCTGCAAACTCGATGACAGGAAGATCGGCGGGTCCATGGGCATTCTCTTCAGCAACCATCTCGGACCAATTCCCAGTGTCGCCAAAAAAGGGAGCACGCCGACCGTCCACACCATTGGTCAGCTTGGAGGCAGATTCGTTGAGCGATGGAACATCCGCAGAACTCTGGGTCGGATTTGGGGTGAGTATGCGAGAGTGAGTGGCCGACAAGATGTCCTCTGTGACGGGTTCGGTGTCAGAATCGGTAGACGAGTCAACAGAGGAATGGTCGCCGTCATCGGATTCGGAGTCTGTCCCAACCTCACGCACAAACTCTTCGTCGCTTCCAAAGTCATTCTTGCCCCTGCCTCTACGTCTGACGGGGCGAGTTTTCCTAGGCGGCGGCAAAGGGTGTGACGTGGTCTGAGCACGATGCGGATCTGCGTGAGAGGTAGAGTGATAAGAAGTAGTAGCGGGCATGATGAGGTCTAGAAGCAAGGCGCGAATATGAGTGCCAGCAAAAGACGTAAGGGCACTGAAAGACATTACCTGTATCTTAGGGTGATATGAGTGGTCTCGACTCGAATCTGAGAGTCAGATCAAGCGGGGAAAAAAACTGTGAAAAATCTTGAAAATTGTGGGTGATAATGGATATGATGATCTCGGCTGAGGATAAGGGATGTTTGGCGAGAGAAAGAGTCCTGACGACGTCGTGGTAGAGTGCGGACGGGTCAGCGGGGCAGCGTGGAGGAAAGTGACAAAGAAGGACTGCGGACTTTGCCGTTCTCTCCCGCTCAGCGGCACCGGTGGCACTGCCTCGAACTGACTCGAGATGCAGCCAGACGACTTCAGCCACTGCCAGGCGTGCCTTTCAACAGGCAGGACGTATCATTACATAGATCAGCGACCGACAAACTACGCGTTCGCAACCACTTTACTTTGTATCCATGGCTTCCCCGACTTGTGGTACGGCTGGAGACACCAGATACGCCCTTGGGTCACAGAGGGTTACCGAGTCATAGTGCCAGACATGTTGGGATATGGAAAAACAGACATGCCCTTGGAAGCGTCCGCCTACTCCACGAAACGACTTTGCGACGATCTGGCTGCGCTCCTCGACCACCTGGGAGTCCAAAGGGCTGTCAGTACCACTCGTCTCTGCTTCCTTGTTGGATATCCTTAGTAGTGCCCAGGTTGTCATTGGCCATGACTGGGGCTCGTTCACAGCCGGTAGGTTCGCACTGTGGTATCCCGAGAGATTGCTTGCACTCGCTATGTACGCTTGCCATTCGATCAGCATAAACCATATGATTGAACTGGTTGCCGCAGATTGTCTATACCATATACCCCACCGTCAACACACCATATGTCGGTGCATGAAATGGCTCAGCTCTATCCATCCTATGGTTATCAAATTTACTTTGCCTCCGAGCAGTCTACTGCCGAGATCGAGGCTCATGTAAGAGGAACTCCCTTTTATTGTTTGCATGCAGCCTCACATATCTTGGAGTTGCCTTTATTCCTCCGAATATCGTTTAGGACACCCAGTCAGACGAGCATCTCATTGTCACGCATAGGCGAACTTCAAGAGTACTTACTCACCGGAAAAGAGCCCGACGAATGTATTTTGAATGACGAGGTAACTTTGGTTTTTCGTTCCAGATCGTTCCTTTGTGACTTGTGATCCCAGGAAATCAAGTACTATATCTCGAACTTCCAAAGAGGTATGACCGGTCCGCTATCCTACTACCGCACGACTAGGTCTCGTTTCGAAGAAGAAAAAGGTCGATAGGCTCAATCCACGCCACACGGCAGACCTAACTCGTCTTCCCAGATGCAGCCTTGCCCTCAAAACTTCGCGCTGATCTCCCCGTCCTTTGTCTCTACGGGACCAAGGACGTGACCTGTTCCCAAGTCGCCCTTCAAAACTCGGAGAGATTCATAGGTCAACTGAGGGTTGTGCCTATTCCTGGGATCGGTCACTGGGTCATGTTGGAGGCACCACAGACAGTGACTGAGGTGATCCTGCAATGGCTCAGGTCCACTCTAGGTCCTAGAGCACCCGCACGCTTATGAAAGATCGCTTCGACATTGGGGAGGACGTCTGATGGATGACACATGTACGGTCAGGCTGGTGTGTATACTGAGACTTGTGTAGCTGTGCAATATATGGGAAAAAGCTCCTTCAAAACTCGGTTCGAAAGCAGCGAATGCTCGGAATCCTTGAGGCACGACTCCATGGTGGTATGGTTCCCAGACTAGCTTTGTGCACATCGCCGCTTACAATGCAGGAATGTCCCATCAGAAATCCACTCACGTTGCCAGGACGACAAAGGGGTGATGATCACATATCTAACACGTTCTTTCACAGGAAGTGGGGCTTCTCCCCCTTTCCATAAACATAAATCACTTTGAACTTTCCAATGACCTCGAGGCAGGACGACAAAGGGCTGATACGGTCACATATCTAATAGTTTCCTTCATAGGACTGGGGGCCAGCTTCTTGCCCTTTTCATAAGCATAAGTCGCTTTCCAACAATCTCGAGGCAGTCTATGCCTTCTGTTCTCCGCACTTCATTTAAAATCCCATTGTTAGTCACAATCACAAACACCGAACAAACACATTCTTGAATCACACCCCCTCAGGTACTAGTGGAATCGCTGGGTCAAAATTTGGCTGAGCCTAGTATTGACCTAAATGGATCCGCTCCGACTCAGCGGGGTGTTGTGCACATTAGCGCGCTCCTCGAGTACATCTACATCTCCAAGCACTCGGATCTAGACACAAGGCAAGCCCACGGGGTAAACCTTTTTTTATTTCTTTCAAATGCAGTGATGACGTCCAGTTCTGATCAGAACCCTAAAAGTCCATGAATCAAGCCGTAAAGATTTCGTTGGGTTCAGGGTGTCGGCTGCTGGCGCTGATCGTCGAATCCACACTACACACACACTTCGCCGCCCCAGGGCCGGGGCACGCGAAATGTTAAATACCCTTATTGCATCCCCTCGACGGACTCGATACTATCACCCATCGCAGTTACCCCCACTCATCTTTAGACGACTCTCGACCTACTCAACGTTCGCGTTATGGGCAAGACTATATCAAGGTGGTTCGGCTTCGGCCCCGATGAAGAAAACCCCACCCTCGTTGAAATCCAAGCTCGTCAGGAAGCTGAAAAGGCCAGGGGAGTAGCCGAAAAAGCCGCTAAAGATGCCCAAGAGCTCGCCGATCGGATCAATCGGGAAGCCAAAGAGGAGCGCGAGCGAGCTCGCAAGCGCCAGGAAGAGGCTGACAAGGCTGCCGCGCGGGCTGCGGAGGAAACGGCAAAGATGAAGACGCAGATGGAAGAAGCTGCACAGGCTGCGAAGCGTGCTGAAAAGCTCGCCGAGGAGGCTTCCAAGGCTTCCAAGGAAGAGGCCGCGAGGCTTGCGCGGGAGGCTCAGGAGGAACGTGAACGGTCCCGGAAGATGCGTGAGGATGCGGAGAAGGAGATGGCGGCTGCGAGGGAAGAAGCGGCGAGAGCGCAAAGGGCTGCGGATGAACAGCGCCGCGAGGCAGAGGCTGGCAAGGCTCGCGCAGAGGAGGCGGCCCGCACAGCTGCCGAAGAGGCCCGAAAATCGAAGGAGGCCAAGGAAGAAGCCGAAAAGCGTTTGAAGGAGGGTATTCAGCCCGTCGTGACGCCTTCCCCCGAAGAACTCGCCGCCGCCAAGAGGCGCATCCAGTACAAAGAGGATCGTTTTCACTTTGCCGTCGCTGGCATATCCGGCAGCGGCAAGTCTTCCCTTGTTAACGCCTTTCGCGGTTTGCGTGGCAGGGACGCCGGTGCTGCGGCTGTAGGGGTTACTGAGACGACCCTCCAGATGACCAGATACCCGGATGCCAATCCCGATAGCCCTTTCGTCTGGTATGATGTCCCCGGTGCGGGTACCCTCAAATGTCGCGACTGGCAGTACTTCAATGACCAAGGTCTCTATGTCTTTGACTGTATCGTCGTCCTCTTCGACAATCGCTTCACCATGACGGATACCGCCATCCTCGTTAACGCGAGACGATTCAATATTCCTACATACATCGTTCGCTCGAAATCCGACCAGCACATCCGGAACATCATGATGGAGATGGGCTACGATAGCGAGGGAGATGACGAAGAAGATATTGAACGTCGTGATAGGTTGTTCAAGGCCGCACGCACGCAATTCATTGAGAAGACGAGGAAGAATGTACAAGCTAACTTGGAAGACGCAAACCTCCCGAACCAGCGCGTCTACATCGTCTCGAACGCCACGCTGTTGGGCATCATGTTGAATAAGACACCGAAGAAGGCCATTGACGAGGTGGAGCTACTTACCGACCTGCTCAACCAGGCTCACACGAGACGGAAGGCTAAGGATAGCCGTGGTCAAATGAGACTCCCGTGATGTTCTGAATCTGGGTCGGAAGGATGACTTTTTGTTCTGGTGCTTGTTCTCGATATGCAGTTATGTTCGAGTTGTGCCCGATGTGAGTACTTGAGTTGTAGGGATTGTAATAGATTGCAATGGTTTTGGTGCGTGGTTAGTACGATATTGAGCCACAACCAACCCGGGGCCCATCTTAGTGGCGATATCTGCGGATACAGTCATCGTAGCAGGCCCCTAAATCCTCCCTCTGATGCCCGTCTGGCAGCTGAATTCCTTACATTCACAAACTGATCAAGACGCTCCATAGCCTATTGAAGGTGCGGAGGCGCAGGGTGACAATCATAGCGAGTCAGCATAGGGGGTGTTTGCGTCGTGATCCCCATCCGTCATGGTGTCCCAGTGTGTGTGACCTTGGATACCTGATGAGTTTTTCAGTCGGCTAGTGTGTCCGACCCTTGGTTTAAAACGACCAGAGAAATAGAATGTTCGGCGTCCTTGATGGACAACCCCATTGAGATAGCAGTGTGGTTCTGGACAAGCTTCAGCTTTCCGCTGCTTACAACACTGACAGGTCCCAGGAATGTTCCACCGGAAGTGCGCTCACCTTATCAGGGCTCGAAAAGGTTGGTGGTTGCACACATACAGCACATTCCTTCACAGGAACTATCTTCTCTTTCCGTAAGCATACTAGTTCGCTCACTGGGACCAACGACAGGCTTGAGGCAATTTACGCGTTGTGTTCTCCGTAACTTCATTAAAAACTCACTTTGTCAGTCACCATCATGGCAGATGCCGAATAAACATGTCCTCAAAAATTCGCGAATAATGTCCAGCTGGGCCTGGTTTGATATGTGGATATCTGTAGGTCCGCACTGCCAGTGCCTCAACTCGATTCCGCCCGCATGACTGGGTCCTTCGAGTAATCCGTAACCCCACGACCCGAGTGCTAGACATGAGGTGAGATGATAGATCCTTTTCTTGCGCAATTTTGATCAAAACCCTGTTCTCCTCATGTACGAGTATCAGTGAGGTTTGTGGATTAAGGACTTCGATGGGTTTAGGGTGTCTTCTGCTAACGTTCAAGCGCTTGTCCTAGCACGTTTGATCGGTGCATCCACAGGAGTACTTGTTCCATCGGAACTGCGCTCACGTCATCAGGACGATAAAGACTTGATGGCCGCGTATCTGAGATTCCTTCGCAGAAACTAGAAGCCAACTTCTCGCCCTTTACCATAATCATAGATCACCCTCCCATCGGCTCAAGGCTGTTTACACCTTTCTGTTCGCCGCAACTCTATTAAAACAACCTCCTTTGTCAGTCACAATTGAACTTGCTTAATGGAGATGTTCTGATCGTGCACAGTCCCCCACACCTGGAGTTCGACATACGAATGCCCCTAGATCCGTTTTGCCTGTGCCGTAACTTGGTACTGCCTGCATGATCATGGGTCCTTCGACTCCAAGATCCGGGAGCTAGACACAAGCCAAAGTTCTTTTCTGGAGCTCTGATCAAAGCCCCGTTCTTGCATGAGCGTTGAAGTTTGTAGATTAAGCCTCAAGGACTTCGATGGGTCCAGGGTATCCTCTGCTAACGCCCAAGTACTCGTCTTACCACGTTGCGGTGTGAAACGGACATATATATACTGTTTCCCCATCCCTATCGTCCACCCAATCACCCCGTCCACACCTAATTCAGATCGTTGACACAAACAGCCTTTCTACTCCTCATCCTTCTCTTCAAACGATGGGATTCCTTTCCTCCTTGGTTTCGCGGGTTTCGGGCGTGGTTGGCCGCGCCTTGGATTTTCTTTTCCCTCGTCCCGACAAAGAAAACCCCACCCTCGCTGAAATCAAAGCTCGTCAGGACGCTGAACGGGCCCAGAGAGATGCTGAACATGCCGCCAGAGCGGCTCGAGATCTCGTCGATCGGATGAAGTGGGAAGCCGAACTGGACCGCGAGCGGGCTCGCGCGCGCCAGGATGAAGCTGACAAGGCTGCTGCGCGAGCTGCGGAGGAGACAGCGCGGATGAGGGCGCAGACGGAAGAAGCTACAAATGCTGCAAAGCGCGCTGAGAGACTCGCAGAGGAGGCTTCCAGAGCTTCTAGGGAGGAGGCCGCGAGACTTGCGCAGGAGGCTCGGGAGGAACGTGAACGGTCCCGGAAGATACGTGAGGATGCAGACAGGGCGATGGCGGCTGCGAGGGAAGAAGCGGCGAGAGCGCAAAGGGCTGCGGATGAACAGCGACGCGAGGCAGAGGCTGGCAAGGCTCGCGCAGAAGAAGCAGCCCGCGCAGCTGCCGAGCAGACCCGCAAAGCGGAAGAGGCCAAGAAAGAGGCCGAAAAACGCTTGAAGGAGGGCATCCAACCCGTCGTAACGCCCACTCCAGAAGAGGTTGCCGCCGCCAAACGACGCATCCAGTACAGAGAAGATTGTTTCCATTTCGCTATCGCGGGTGTCTCTGGCAGTGGAAAGTCTTCCCTCGTCAACGCGTTCCGTGGTTTGCGCACCCGAGACGCGGGTGCTGCAGCTGTAGGAATCACAGAGACGACACTTCAGACGACCAGATACTCAGACGCCAATCCCGAGAATCCGTTCGTCTGGTACGATGTCCCCGGTGCGGGTACCCTCAAATGTCGCGACTGGCAGTACTTCAATGACCAAGGTCTCTATGTCTTCGACTGTATCGTCGTCCTCTTCGACAATCGCTTCACCATGACGGACGTCGCCATCCTCGTCAACGCGAGACGATTCAACATTCCCACATACATTGTTCGCTCAAAAGCCGACCAGCACATCTCCAACGTCATGAGGGACATGGGATACGATAGCGAGGGAGATGAAGAAGAAGACGTCGAGCGTCGTGACAGATTGTACAAGGCGGCGCGCAAGCAGTTCATCGAGAAGACGAGGAGGAGCGTCCAAGCTAACTTGGAGGACGCAAATCTCCCGAACCAGCGCGTGTACATCGTCACCAACACCACGCTATTGGGCATTGTGCTGAATAAGACGCCGAGGAAGGCGATTGATGAAGTGGACCTACTCAACGACCTGTTCAACGAGGCTTACACAAGGCGCAGGGCTAGGTCGAATGAGAACACGGGCTCTGCGACGTCTGGTGCCAGATCTGGGTAAAGGTGTGACTTTTCGTTGCGGTGCTTGCTCTCGATATGTAGCTATGTTTGAGCCGTGTCGGATGTGGATTACAGGTATAGTAGGAATAGATCGCACTCAGGCTGATAGTCCTAGTATGATATCAGGCCGTGACCGACTCGAGACGCACTTTCGGTGGGTTTGCTTCAAAGGACCTCGGATGTCCAGTGTCCACAGATCCTGTCGCTGCTCCCTTCAACAACGCAGCACGAAAGTCCCCTCCCATCGCTGTGGTACCGTCAACAGCTGAAATTAACGTCCATAAATTGATCAAAAAGTTCCACAGCCCGATTGAAGATAAAATTTGCCTCCCCTGCGCTGTGTGCAACACTCGGACAAAAAGGTCCCCTTTCACCTATTTTGGTCAGCGCAGATCACTCTATGCAAATCACGTTTCCGTTGAGTCACCGCGCACAAACCGCGCACGCCACTTTGTCAGCCACAATCACAAACGCTGAGTGTCAAACATGTCCTACAGACTCATTCCCATCGAGAGTTCGTGTATAATCAGATTTCCTAGGCCTGGATCAGACTTGGAGCTTGATATATAGATGTCGGGCATCCTCCGCGTTTGCCAGTATCTCAAGGTAGTGCCTACATGACTGGGCCCTTCGAGTAACCCAGAGCTCCAAGACCCCGGGAGATCTAGACACGAGGTAGGGTTCTTTTCTCGTCCAATTCCAATCAGAGCCCGCTTCCTGCATGAGTGCTAAAGTTCGTAGATTGTGCCTCGAGGATTTTGCTGGGTTCAGGGTGCCTTCTGATAACGCTCACACGCTCGGTGTACCACGTTCCGGGGTGAAGTGGACCTTTTATACCGCTGCCCCACTCGTCCACACCCAATCGAGGTCGTCGACACAGGCAGCTTTTCTACCCCTCACCGTTCTCTTCAAACAAATCCAAGAGACTTTTGCATCATGGGCGGTGTTCTAGCACTACCCGTACTAGGAATCATTGGACCCTTGGTCAGCCTGGCTGCACTCGCGTTACACCATATTCTCCCTCGTCCAGACAGAGGAAACCCCACCCTCGCTGACATTGAGGCCCGACACCAAGCTCAACTGGCACAGGAACAAGCCGAACAGGCTGCCAAAGAAGCCCAAGAGCTCGCACAA
>QFEL01011077.1:0-11462 GCA_003316195.1 Neoboletus brunneissimus
CCACCCTTGTCATCCCGCAGTGTTTTGATGCGCCGTTCGGTCTGGTTCTCTGCAAATGCCTTGAACTGCTTGAATGCCTCGAAGACGTCCGACTTGGCACGAATGGGCAGCACAAAGCGGTACCGCGAGTAGTCGTCGATGAAGGTTACCCAGTACCGGTAGCCACTGAAGGTCCGGTAGGGTACCTCGTGCACATCAGAGTGCACGAGCTCCAGAGGGCGCGAGGCACGAGTTTGCGAGGGCGGGAATGGATTGGCATGCATCTTACCAGCGAGGCATGGCTCACAGATCCCATCAGGTGCTGCTTTGCTGTCCAGCTTCATCCCGGTCACCATGTTGCGCTCAGACAGCAGTTTGATGTCTGCGACATTGTGGTGCGCAAATCTGCGATGCCACAAGGATAGATCGAGCGGCGCGGTCGTTGCAGCGCATGCATACTCGCTCACAGGCTCAGTTACACCGTCTAGAAACGCCGCATTCGTGCTGTTGATGGTGGCGATGAATAGTGGAGGTCCAGACGACCGAGAAAAGGCCATTTGCGTCGCATTGATGTGTACAGTAAAGCCCGAGTGGCGGGTAAGGTATAGGACAGCTAGAAGATTGTTCCGCAGCTGGGGAACATGCAGGACGTTGGAGAACTCGACCGCTCGACTGCTCTTTCCATTAATCACCGGTTTGAACACAACTGACCCGACTCCGGCCGAATAGACAATGGTGTTGTCTGCGAGCTTGATGGGGACACGTTTGGGGCTGTAGTTGCGCATCCAGTGGCGATGGGGCGTCATATGAGAAGTGGCCCCCGAGTCTGCATTCCAGTCGTGGTCAGCATCGAGTAGGAGCGGCGAAAACGGATCAGAGGGGTCACTGGAACGAAGACTTGCATTTCCGGCCCTCTCTACAGTGTCCTCGGGTGGTGCGGACGACGCATTTGCCGCCTGGGACGCATCCCCCTTCTTGTCCTTGTTGCGGTTCGACTTGTAGTACTTTTTCGCGCGCTGCAGCGAATAGCACTTGCACTGGCAGTGACCTGGCTTCTCGCAGAACGAGCAAGGGGAGTTTGCTGGACATGCGCAGGTGGGCGATGATGCAGCGAGTGCGGACTGTGTGGGCGTGGGGGTGGCCTCAGAACGCGGCCGGCGGTTGATTTCCTCGGTCTGGAACGCCGCTTTCACCTTGTCCTTGTCGAGATCAGTCAGGAGTGCAAGGGACGAGATGAAGTGCGAGTATTCGGGTCCTAGTGCCCGAATCATCGCCATGCAGCTGAGTTCTGCATCCAGAGTCTTTAAATCAAACGAGGTGCTGCGCAAATCCTGTATGCGCAGCATGGCTTCTTCAACTCGTGCTGCCAGCCCTGGCAGTGACTCCTCAGGCCGCTTCCGGATGCTGAAAAACTCGTCATAGGCAACGAAACGACTACTGGCCTTCTGCTGCACGAAGACAGCCTTGAGAGCACTCCAGGCTGCGGTGGGGTCGTCCTGGTCCGCTCGGATGTGGACTCGCTGGTCCGGCGCAATATTGAGCATCAGCTCGCCTGCTGCCCGGTCCTGTTTGATGTCCCAGGCCGTTTGTTCTGCACCGGCAGTCGTTGGGCGGACCTCCTTTCCATCAACAAGTCTCCACAGGCCCTTGGAGCGAAACAGGGCCTTCATCTCCTCGCTCCAGGTGACGTAGTTCGAGCCATTGAGTGGCTGGATGCGATGCGAGTGGGATGGTTGTTCAGAAGACATATGGTGCGATGAAAAGGCGGGTATGCGAGAGGAAAAAGGGTGTGGAGGCCACTGGGGCTGGTGTGGTGAAAATTTTCGCTGAGGGTGCTGAGAATGGTTGAAGCGACTAAAGCGCAGGGCTCATAACCTGTTAGAACAGCTGGAACCGCACAGCTGGAGTCCACAGTGAGAAGCTAGTATATTTGAGTGTAAAGTAGACATACCTGGAGTCCACAGTGAGAAGCTAAGGAAAGCGAACACTGTGGCACTCCGGGAGTACAACTACGGACTAAACAACAGTAAACAATGCGCCACATTGTGGCTGGGACACTAAATATAGTAATATACTCGCAGGGTGCGCAATCAACACATCTAACAGTCCACATCGTCCACATGGCCAATACCACATCTATTGCTGCTGCCTCTACGGCAGCTACTTCATCATCCAAGGCAGCTTCTTCCTTGACCGTTAAGGTCACTACCCTCACTGACTACGAGAAGCAGGTCACTGCGGCCTGGCTCAAGAATGTCACTGCATGCCCAGTCAAAGGCGCTCCTTCTGGCCCTTAACAGGCCAACAAGAACTCTGCCGTGAAGCGTAAAGGGGGAGACCCCAAGTTTCAGCAGCAGCAAGGCCAAGGACAGGCATCAGGCCAGTCCGGCCAGGGGGAGAACAAGCCACGACACAAGCACGGCAACTGCTTGAAGCAATCAGAGGAGAGATAGAAGAAGGTGAAGCAAGGTGCACACACCAATGCGCCCAAGGCTACTGCCTTGTTTGCCTTTGCTGCCCCCTCCTCCATGTTTTTTAATTCAAGCACTTCTTTGCCGTCGCCCACACTCTCCTCTCCTACCATTGACCCTTGTGTCCTCTCTCATCGCCCCGCCACTGCTCAGTATGGTCCTCCCATGTTCCCACATGCGTTGAATGCTATTTCCCTCCTTCACCGCATTGGCGAGATGCCAATGATTCAGACCATCCACAACATGGACAAGGTTGCCAACCACTGCCTCGAGGTGTGCAAAACCTCATTCGCCCCTATATGCCCGCTCTTCTCTCAGATAGAGGAGCTTCCTACCTCTGTGGACATCAAAATGTCTGCAACAATTGCCAAGGTCGATGACACGTTGGCTAATGCTGACGAAGTCTCCCTTGGGTGGTCCGATCATGAGGAAGATCAGTTCCTGGCCCAGTTCTATGATGAACCACCAGTTGAATCTGAGGAAGAGGATCCCTGGTGCAATTACTTGCCCACTGTCTCCTATACAGCTGACTCACAAATGTTTGCCTCACAGTGTTACGTTCCAACCGGATAGCTGGAAGCGTAGGCCTGGTAACATCTTCTGGTCGAGGAAGTCCTGATGGGGGCGCCAGACAGCAGCAGAAGATGATCAAGGGATGGACATTGGCAAGATGCGAAGTACAGGTGCTACAACGCTAGGGGAATCCAAGGTCCTAGGTGCAAGGCACTAGGGGAATACCAGGCAAGATGAAGATAGAGAATAAGTATGCTAAGGTGTCTGGTATATATGTAAACGAATCAAGAGGAGCCCAAATGCGGGCCAAGGGCGTGGGCAAAGGGCAGGGCCGTCAAAAGGACGTGCAAGCTAAAGTGCCAGGTGTGAAATAAGCAAGGGTAGGGGCCGCATAAGCGGGGTGAAGGGAAATACTACAGCATGATGTCGGTGGACGCATGACTAGAACAAAGGGTGTGCCAATAGCACCAGTGGTAAGGTAAATGAAGAGTAGCAAAGTGAATAAAAACAAAGAGAAAGCGTACAAGGGCGCCAGGGGGAGATCCTGGGCAGATATGAGGATAAATGATGGTGATGGGGAAGATTCCCAGATGTGACCGGTGAAGGTCCGAGGTGACGGGGACGGAGGGCATTCCTGGGTAGGCACGGGAACAGGTCTATGGTGGAGAGTAGGGCGGAGGAGGTAACTCGGAGTAGGGGCAACGATGGGAGACAAGGAGTCCGAGTGGTGTTGTGTCATTAGATCAAGCAAGGGAGTCACGTTAGGGACGATGACAGCCTCCCTAGATGAGGAGGGACGAGGACAAGAGGCGCGGTACAGATGTACAGATGGCGCTCACAGGTGTGAGACAGGGGCTAGGGCCGAAAAAGGGATAGGGGCTAGGCGAGTTGTAACACACAGCGCATGCATTCATTAGTTTCATGTAGCTCGCTCCCTGTAGTAGATAGCTTGGACAATACTACTATATTGCCAGAACCCTATTCATTGTGTGATAACTGTAACCAGCACACTGGTAAAGGCAAAAAAGTCGTCCAGGATCATTACCACAATTTATGGCTATTGGATTCAGGTGCTTCATTGCACTTTTCTTCACATCTTGAGGACTTCATCAAGTACAAACCCTTCAACAAACCACAGTACTCAAACACTGCAAATGGTGTAGCTCCTATCTTAGGACAAGGCTCTGTTCTGATCAACTGGGAAGGTACCATTGTGCGACTATTGCTGTTACGTTCCAACTGGATAGGTTGCAATGTAGACCTGGGAGCTTCTTCTAATCGAGGAAGTCCTGACAGGGGCGCCAGACAGCAGTAGAAGAAGATCAAAGTATGACATTGGGCATAGGTGCAATGTACGTGTGCTACAATGCAAGGGGAATACCCAGGTAAGACAAAGATAGGGAATAAGTATGCTATGAGGTCTGGTATATAAGTAAGCAAATCAAGAGGAGCCTGAATGTGGGCCAAGGGTGTGGGCAAAGGGCAGGGCCGTCAAAAGGACGCGCAAGCTAAAGTGCCAGGTGTGAAATAAGCGAGGGTGAAGGCCGTGTAAGCGGGGCAAAGGGAAGTACTACAGCATGACGTCGGTGGATGCATGACTAGGTCAAAGGGTGTGCCGATAGCACCAGTGGTAAGGTAAATGAAAGTCTGCAAGGTGAACAAGAAGAAAGAGAAATCGTACAAAGGCGCCAGGGGAGATCCCGGGCAGATACGAGGACAAATGACAGTGATGGGGAAGATCCCCAGATGTGACTGGTGAAGGTCCAAGGTGACAGGGGGGAGGGGTGTTCCTGGATAGGCATAGGAATGGGTCTATGGCAGAGGGTAGGTCAGAGGAAGTAACTTGGGGTGGGGGCAAGGGCGGAGGTTGAAGAATCCGAGTGGTGTCCAGTCGTTAGATCAAGCGAGGGGTTACGTTAGGGACAATGACGGTCTCCTTAGGTGAGAAGGGACGAGGACAAGGGGTGAGGTACAGGTGTACAGACGGTTCTCACAGGTGTGAGACAGGGGTTGAGCCGAAAAAGGGATAGGGGCTAGGCAAGTTGTAACAATCGCCAGTTATCTACATGCCAGATTGTAAGATCAACCTTATCTCTATGGGCACACTTTTGTGCGATCCCGAGCTTAGTGTGTGAAATTCGCCTGGGCATATTGATTTCTATCACCACAAGCAACGTAGAGTGGTTTTGTCATTCCATTCTCATGGAACCGATACTATGTATTGGGTACATGCTCCTGCTGTTCTGCATCAGCAACATCAAAATGCAGAAACAATCAACACGCTTGACTTTGAGCTCGTCCATTGACAACTCGGTCACCCCTCATATGATGTTATCACAGCTGTGAGGAAGCATGTCAAAGACTTTCCGGAAATCCTAATTCCATCAAAAGCACCTATTTGTCCTGGTTACAAACTTGGAAAACAACCCAATCAGTCGTTTTCTCATAGCAAGCAACGCACAAGTGCGCCCTTTGAGTTGATTCATTCAGATCTCAAGTCATTTGAGATTGAATCATACCATAAATACAAATACATGATTGTCTTCTATGATGACTATACTTTGCATGGGTGGATCCAATGTATCAAAACTAAGGATCAGGCGTTACGTGCCTTTAAACAGTTCATGGCCATGGTGAAAACCCAATATAACACCACAATCAAGAGCTTCTGCTTAGATGCTGGTGGGAAATTCACTTCTAAAGCTTTTAAAGAATATATGGCCAATCATGGCATTAAAGTTCCCTAGTCCGCACCTCATGTGCATCAACAAAATGGTAGAGCTGAGCAATTTATTTGCACCATAATGGATAAGGCCCAGGCTATGTGACTTCATGCTTGCCTCCCTGATTCCTATTGGGAGTTTGCTGTTGACCATGCAGTACATGTGTACAATCATACGCCTTTGGCTCGCATGAACTGGAAGACCCCTTTCAAGCTTGTCTCAGGGGAACAGCCATTCATCTCGCACCTTAGGGTATTCAGATGTGGTGCTTATGTGCATCTTCCCAATGAGATTCGTACAGGCAAGCTGCAGCCTAAATCACAGCTGATGATCTACTTAGGAGTAGCTAATGGATCAGGCTCAAACTGGCTATTCATGCACCCGAACAATGCCTTGTTTGTGAGCGCCCATGCCATATTCGATGAGCATCTGTTTCCTTGCTGCCCAGGGGCTAAGCCTCATAGGCCAATAAGTCGCACCCCTTGCAATCCTCCACCTCACCATGATACAGATAGGCACTCAGAACCAGAGGATTACTCTGATGACTCAGACACTGGAGCGCCTCATGCCTGTGAAAGAGTTCCTGATCGCAAAGCTCCGAGTCCAGAGCTCCCTGCAGATGATGAGGAAGAGCCAGCACCTGCTGCACCACCTTCTCAGGCACCCCAGACTCCTCCAAGGGCACCTTGTCCACCTGCAGCACCCCCTACATTACCTAGAAAGTCAGAGCGACTTTGTTGCCCACCTACCAGACCTGGTAACATCTATGGTGATAAAAGGGATCCTGTAAAGCAAGTTAAGGACATTGATAGGATATCCCGATGGAAGGATATGATTGGCAAATTATCAAAAACGCCCTCTTCAGAGCCCAAAATGCCAGAAGTCCCTGGTGCACTTCAACCCTCCAATGAACCCTCATCTCCAACTCCATCTGAAGATGATGTTGATTGGATGACCAGGGAAGGGGAAGACAAATTGCTTAAGTACTTGTGCGCTTGGGCAGTACCATTCAATGCTGCCAATATAAACTACCAAGATTGGACCTATTGGGACATTCTCAAGCTCCCTCCAGCTGAGCAGACCCTATGGCGCAAAGCTTGTGAGGATGAGCTCCAGATCCTCAAAGACCAAAAAGTCTACGAGATCGTAGATCGTCCACCCAACCATAAGGTAATTAAAAATCAATGGGTGTTTAATGTCAAATCAGATGGTCGTAAAAAGGCTCAACTAGTTGCCAAGGGTTTTTCCCAAGTCGAAGGCCTTGATTTTGATGAGATCTTCTCCCCAGTTGTGAGATTTGAGACAGTGCGATACATGCTCACCCTATCAGCTCTACAAGGTTGGTATATATCGGGCCTTGATATCTAATCAGCTTTTCTCTACGGTAAACTGGAAGAGGAACTCTATATGGAGTTCCCTGAAGGGTTTATGCCTCCCCATCTAAAAGGCAAAGTACTCCGACTACTCCATGCCATCTATGGCCTTAAACAAGCAGGCTTAGCCTGGTGGAGATTACTTGATAAGTCGATGAAGGAAATGGGTTTCAAGCAACTCAAAACTGACACCAGACTCTTCGTATACTGCAAGGGAAATGATATTGTCCTTGCCATTGTCTATGTAGACGACGCCCTCTTCTGTGGACCCAATAAAGCTCTCATAGACAAGCTTAAAGCCACATTCATGAAGAAGTGGGAATGCTGCGACCTTGGGGAACCTCGTGAATTCCTCAGGATGAATATTAGGAGAAAAGGTCTAAAGCAGATCCACATTGACCAAGTATCCTATCTGGATAAAGTTCTGGAGCAATTCGGAATGCGGAATGCAAACCCTGCCCAAACTCCTTTGCCACAGGGATACTACCCAGTGAAGAACGATGCCCCTATCAACTATGAATTGCGGACGCGCTTTCAGACAGTTATTGGCTCGTTATTATATATCATGATTGGTACTCGCCCGGATATCACCTATGCTGTAACGCAAATGGCTAGACATTCTGCGAATCCCTCATAGGAGCACCTTGATAAGGCCCTGTATATCTGCCAATACCTACTCGGTACCAGAGACTACTCACTAGTCTATGACGGTTCAAAAGATTCTGGGGTCATTGCTTGTACAGACTCAGATTGGGGCCAAGACCCTGATACTAGTCACTCTCAAACCAGCTACTTTGTTAAGTTAGCTGATGGCATTTTCCTGTGGAATTCTCACTTGCAGAAAACCACTGCTCTGTCTTCTACTGAAGCTGAGTACATGGCTCTGAGCAACTGTACACACCAAGCCATCTGGATTAAGCAGATGATGGAAGAATTGGGTTACCATCTAAAACCAATCCCAGTTTGTGGTGACAATCAAGGATCGCTCTTTATTGCACAGAATTCTGTTACCAAAAAGAGATCCAAGCACATCCGCATCAAATACCATTTTGTACGAGATGCTGTGATGGTTTCTAAGGACATAGAACTATTATTCATCCCTGGAGATGATAATCCAGTGGACATGTTCACTAAGAATCTCAGACATGTTAAGTTCGAGAAGTTCCATTCACAACTTGGTCTCGAGTTCTACTCACCGGCTTGATGCTTTGCTCGCCTGTGCGACTTTCCTATACCTCTGATGCTAATTGTATCTGGAATACAAAGTGAGGGGGAGTGTTGAAGTATAGTGTAGTTACACTAGTATTTAGTAGTATTACATAAGCGTGTACCTTCGACTACTTAGTTCGCAAGTCGCAACTGAGTTACAATAGGAGTTACAATTCTTCTTGAACACGAACCACAACCTTCAGTGACAACCCCAGGTATGTAGTCATAGGACAACTGAGTTACAATAGGAGTTACAATTCTTCTTGAACACGAACCACAACCTTCAGTGACAACCCCAGGTATGTAGTCGTAGGACTCTTTCTCCCTTGGTACAGTGCTTACTGCACTGGATCCCATTATACAAGGTACTCGATCTCCTCTTGACACCTGATCTGTCCGCCCCCTTTGCCATTGCCACTGACGCATCAAAGTATGCTTCAGGGGCTATCCTTCTCCAGACCGACTTAAATGGCGACTGGCACCCTTGCTCCTACCTCTCTCAGTTGTTATCCCTGCTGAGCGCAACTATGACACCTATGACAGGGAACTTCTCACTGTCATCTGTGCCCTCAAGACCTGGCGACACTACCTCCATGGCTCCCCTGTTCCCGTCCAGATTTTCACAGACCATAAGAACCTCACCTACTTCTGATCCCCCCAGACCCTCAACTGTTGCCAGGCATGCTAGCTCCTCGACCTTGCCAACTTTGACCTTAAAATTGTTCATGTTCTGGGATCTCAGCTCACCAAGCCTGACACCATCTCATGCTGACCAGATCATCTCCCCCGTGACATGGACAACCAAGGAGTCACCCTCCTACCCCCCTCCCTTTTCGTGCATCTCATCGACACTGCTCTCTTCGACTGTATCAAATCTGCCTCACATGATGACCCCTGTATCCTCCAAGTGCTCCAATCCCTCTCCCACAACACCCCAGCATTCCTCTGCTCTCACACTTGCCCTTGGCAGCTACTTGAGGGTGTCCTCACTTACAATGGTCGAATCTATATTCCCGCTAACTCCTCCCACTGCTGGTCTATTCTCCAACAATGCCACGACCACACCTTCACTGGCCATCCTGGATATCTTACAACTCACCAACTTGTCGCCTCTGAATTCTGGTGGCCCAGCCTCACCTCCTGTTACGCAAGGGCATAACAGGTGACACGACTTGTGTCCGCTAAGTCCCGAGTGGACAGTTTAGCAACCTGGAGCTAGGTCTCTGAGGTGATATGGAATAGAAGCGTTACTTCCTAGCGAAAGGAGAAGGGATGATCAGAGAGAAGCAAGGCAAGATCGGGGAGATGTGAGCTCGGAACTTGTAGACACGAAGTGATGTGTAGATCAAAGTTACTGTACACAAGGAGACTATGCACTATTTATAGTAAGAGGTTCAAGGCCCGCTCGGAGGTAATAAGTATGGGGGAACTACGAGATAGCATGCAAGAGAATGCTACTGAGGAGATATAGAGTCCATGGCCAATAGGAGGGCAATCATCCGGGGTCAATAAATAGGGAAAAGTGTCTGAGAGAGTCACAGGAGAAGTAGAGGAAATGGGCCCGTGCTTACGTCCTCAACACTGGATCTTCACCAAAAGCCTCCGACCAGGCGATGTGGAACACAGCCTCATCCCCTAGAGTCATCAGTACATTTTCCCACTCATCGAGGGTCTCCGTGATCATGGGAAGAGGTGTCCCGTGACTGGTCATGTGGGTCATACTCGTAACACCTCCTATGTTTGCCACTACATCAAGGGGTGTGTCATCTGCCAGCAAAACAAGTCAAACACTCATCCCACAGTTCCCCCGCTCACCCCTATCCGTTCCACCTGCACCCACCCCTTCCAGCAGATCTCCTGCGACCTCATCACTGACCTCCCCCTGTCCAGGGGCTTTGATTCTCTTTTGGTTGTAGTCGACCATGGACTTACTAAGGAGGTGATTCTCTGCCACACTAACAAAACTGTGACTGCAGAGGGCATCACCATCCTCTTTTTCCTCTCCATCTACAAATGCTTTAGCCTTTTTGACAAAGTTATCTCTGATTAGGGACCTCAATTCGCCTTAGCATTCACCAGAGAACTCGGAAAGCTCCTTAACTATGACCTTGCCCTCTTCACCGCCTACCATCCTCAAACAGATGGGAAAACCGAACGTGTCAACCAAGAGGTCGAGACCTACTTTCAGATCTTTTGTGGAGCACACCCCACAACCTGGGCTGACTCAATTGCCAATGCTGAATTTGCCCACAACCACCACCCCCATTCTGTCATCAACCAATCTCCGTTCTACCTCATGATAGGCTATGAACCCTGTGCCCTACCATCAGTTATCTCCGAAACCTCCCTATTTGCAGTCACCTCCTGCATCAAGAACTTGACAGCTGCCCATGATGAGGCCCTAGTGGCCCATGAACTTGCATGCCAAGTAATGACGTCATGCAACCAGAGGAAGTTTAAACCTTTCAAGAAAGGAGATAATGTTTGGCTCAAAGCCTGCAATTTGAAATGATTGGTTGTTAACCCCAAATTCGCACCTAAATGGGAAGGACCCTTTGTCATCACCGAAATCCTCTCCTCTATTATCTACCACCTCCGCATCCCCTCTACCTGGAAGATACATCCTGTCTTCCATGTTTCCCTATTGACCCTGTACATGGAGAACTCTGTGCATGGCCCCAACTTTCCCACCCCACCACTGGACCTTGTAGACGGTGAAGAGGAATATGAAATCAAGAAAATTCTGAAGCACCGAGGCTCCACCTGTTCCCGCTCATATTTGATATGATGGAAAGGGTATACTGCAGAAGAGGATTCCTGGGTCCCTGAATGCGACCTTAAATATTTGAAGGCTGCCCTCTTTGATTATAAAAAACAACACCCAAGACACTTCCCCTCGAGTTCTTCCTCTCACACCTAAACCCACCAACCACCAACCAACTACTATGCCCTGCTCAGATGTCCCCTCTGATGACTACTATCTTGCCACCATCCCGGTCTCTGTCATCCCTTCCTCTGTTTCCTCAATCTCTTCGCCACCAATTGCCTTGCCTGCTCCTTCTTCTATTCTTTACAATCCTATACCCTTTGTCGAGGACATATCCATGCCTTCATCCTGCATCGCTTCTCCTGGCTGGGGCTCTCCTTCTCCTCCCCCTCACCACGCCACTCCTGCTCCTTTTGCAGGCCCTGCT
>QFEL01011078.1:0-10405 GCA_003316195.1 Neoboletus brunneissimus
GACGAGGACGAGGGGCGAGGTACAAGTGTACAGACGGTTCTCACAGGTGTGAGACAGGGGCTAGAGCCGAAAAAGGATAGGGGCTAGGACAAGTTGTAACATACAGCATGACGTTGGTGAGACGCATGACTGGGGCAAAGGGTGTGCCGATAGCACCAATGGTAAGGTAAATGGAAAGCGTCAAGGTGAATAAGAAGCAAGGAAGATTGTATGAGGGCACCAGGTGTTACAACTCGCCTAGCCCCTATCCCTTTTTCGGCTCAACCCCTGTCTCACACCTGTGAGAACCGTCTGTACACCTGTACCTCGCCCCTCGTCCTTGTCCCTCCTCGCCTAGGGAGGCCGTCATTGTCCCTAATGTGACCCCCTTGCTTGGTCTTACGACTAGACATCACTCGGATTCTTCGTCTTCCGTCCCCGTCCCCACTCCGAGTTACCTCCTCCACCCTATCCTCCGCCATAGACCCGTTCCCGTGCTTATCCAGGAACGCCCTACTCTCCCGTCACCTTGGACCCTCACCGGTCACATCTGGGGATCTTCCCCGTCACCGTCATTCGTCCTCGTATCTGCCCAGGATCTCCCCCTGGTCTCCTCGTACGCTTTCCCCTCATTCTTATTCACTTTGCTACCTTTCATTTACCTTACTACCGGTGCTATCGGCACACCCTTCGCCCCAGTCATGCGTCCACCGACGTCATGCTGTAGTATTTCCCTTCGCCCCGCTTACGCGGCCCCTACCCTCGCTTATTTCACACCTGGCACTTTAGCTTGCGCGTCCTTTTGACGTCCCTGCCCTTTGCCCGCACCCTTGGCCCACGTTCGGGCTCCTCTCCATTCATTACCCTTATATACTGGACGATCCTAGCTAGTAGTACCCTAGCTTCAGGTTACCGGTCATCCCCCCGACCTTGTAGCTACCGGTTCTTCCCCTGGACTTGTACCTTGTCCATACCGGCTATACCCTTGTATTCGCGTACCGTGCCTATGCAACCTCCTTGATCGCCTTCTTCCATTGTCTGGCGCCCCCGTCAGGACATCCTCGATAAGAAGTCGCCCACCGGTCTACGTCTCGAGCCTACCCGGGTTCGAACGTAACACCAGGGGGAAGATCCTGGGCAGATACAAGGACAAATGACGGTGATGGGAAAGATCCCCAGATGTGACCAGTGAAGGTCCACGGTGACAGGGAAGTAGGGCATTCCTGGATAGGTGTGGGAACGGGTCTATGGCGGGGGTTAGGACGGAGGAGGTAACTTGGAGTGGGGATGAGGGCAGAAGACGAAGAGTCTGAGTGATGTCGAGTTGTTAGACCAAGCAAGGGGGTCACATTAAGGACGATGACGGCCTCCCTAGGCGAGGAGGGACAAGGACGAGGGGGGAGGTACAAGTGTATGGACAGTTCTCACAGGTGTGAGACAGGGGTTGAGCCGAAAAAGGGATAGGAGCTAGGTGAGTTGTAACAGTTTCTTCCCACCTTGACCTCTGTTCCCCCCTTTGGGCTCTCTACAAGGTGTATCTTCAGTACTCTCACCTCCACCTTCTCAATGCCCACCCCAACTCGTCCACCAGCACCCACGTCACCATCCTGGAGCTACAGATAGACCAGATCACTGAGGAGCTCAAAGGCAACCTTGTTATGGCCATATACCAGCTAGGCATGCTGGAGTTTTTGAAAGAAATCAAGCGTTATTCCACCGAGTTAGCTACATTTTCCACCCTTTCTTCCGACATTCCCTTGACACCCTCCTCCCCACTGAATGACGATGAAATCTGTCTTATCGAATGAGTAGAAGCCCACTGGACCAGGCACGAAGGACGTGCAGCTTGTTATGGTTTGACCAAGGGGAGGGTGTTACGGTTCAACCTAGGGTGGGCGACCGTAGACCCGAAAGATGAAAGCTCTTAGCGGAGAGGGGCGAAGACTGAGGGGCGAAGGGAATGCCGAGGACGTCTGAGGACGGGAGACACAGGAGGGGACAAGGATCAGAGGTCCGGAGTCCCAATCGACTCAGGTCAAGTGCCTTATTGTCGAGTACGAGGGAAGTGCGAAGGAGCTGAGCTGGTCCAGTGACAGGCAGAGTCTGATCGCGCAAAGGTGAGCTTCTAGGAGTAGATTCGGGAAGCTAAGCTAGGATACAGGGACGCTAGCTAGCTGTTTAAGTAGTGTACCCTACTGCGCACAGACCGAGTCAAGAATGGTAGGTATAGGGCGAAGGGGAAAAGGATGTGCATGGTGTCCGAGCGGGGGTACTACAGCAAGGGCACGAAATGGAACAGAACGGGAGTAATAGCCGGAAATGAAGAGCGGAGATGAAAGGGGTGCTGCCCGGGGTGGAGGGGAAGGGTTCGAAAAGAACCCGGGCTAGGCTGTGTGGTTTAGGGTTTAAATGAAAAGGGGCCATGACAAACCGTGACTAGTGGAAGCATGAGAAGTAAGAGGCATAGATGGAGCTGGGGCGAGCAAAAGGGAGAAAGAAAAAGGTAGACGTAAGAATGAATTGTAACAGAGGGCGACCATAGACCCGAAAGGGAAGGAGCTCTGGAGCAAGAGGGACAAGGACTAAGGCAATGACGCAAATGTGCCGGATAGGATGCAGGAGGAGGCAAGGATCGAAGGTCCGTAGCCTCAGTCGACTCAGGTCTAATGCCTTGTTGTCAGGAATGAGGGATGTGAAGGTCTAAGCCGGTCCAGTGACAGGCGAAGATGGATCGCACAAGGTTGAGCTTCAAGGGTAAGATTCAGGAAGCTAAGCTACAGTACAGGGTAGCGAACAAGAGGACTAAATAGGATACCCTATAGTGCACAGACCACGCTGGAAGAGGTAAGTCTAGGGCGAAGGGGAGGGGGTGCACAAGGTGTCTGAGCAGGGGTACTACAGCAAGGGCACGAAATGGAACAGAATGGGGACAATAGCCAGAGATGAAGAGCGGAGATGAAAAGGGGCACTGCCCGGGGCGGAGGGGAAGGGTTCAAAGAAGAGCCTGGGCTAGGCTGTGTAGTTTAAGGTTTAAATGAAAAGGGTCGTGACTGACCGTGACTGACAGAAGTGTAGGGTGTGAGAAGCATAGACAAGGCTGGGGCAAGCGAAGGGAAAAGAGTAGGGGAAAAGAGTAGACACAAGAATGAATTGTAACATTACCCCTGGGTTATCCTTTGAGCCACTGGCGAAGAAATCCTAGTAGAGGTCGGCCGTCCCACCGTAGGGGGAGCCAGTGATGTTGTCCCAGGTGATGTCATCATAGATGTCATCGTTGTTGTCATAGTCCAGGGTAGGGGGGCACGGGGGTGGGGGTAGGGAACAACGAGGGGGTGCAGGGGTGGGCCGATGATGAGGGCGAGAGGAGGTGTGACGAGGTGGTGGTATTGGACGAGGTGGGGCAGCAGTGGAAGACAAGGATGAGTGGGTACGACGCAAGGACAAAGACGTTGTCGAAGATGATTGAGAGGGGTTGACACATCAGTAAAGCGGGCAACGGGAGCCGAAGTGACCTGGGGCCCAGCGAAGGCAGTGTGGGCATTGATAGTACTGACAGTCTGACCTAATGTGACCCAGGTGGTGGCATTCATAGCAGGTCTCGGCATACCAAGGGTGAGATGGGGGGAGAGCCGCGTGTCCTTCATGCCCCGTCCAGTGGGCCTCTACTCGCTCCATGAAACAGATTTCATTGTCGTTCAGTGGGAAGGAAGAAGCAGAGGGAATGTCGGGGGCAAGGGTGGAAAAGGTAGCAAGTTCTGAATTGTATCACTTAATCTCCTTGAGAAACTCCAGCATACCCAGCTGGTACATAGCCATAATGAGGTTTCCTTCGAGTTCCTTGGTGATCTGATCGATCTGTAACTCGAGGATGGCGACGTGAGCGCTAGCGGACAAGTTGGGGCAGGCGGTAAGGAGGTGAAGGTGGGAGTACTGAAGATAGGCCTTGTAGAGGGCCCAAAGGGGGGAGCAAAGGTCGAGGTGGGAGGAGACAGAGAGCATGAGATGGGAGTCGCAAAGGAGGGTGTGTAGCTGCTGAAGGGCTTCTCCGTCATGGAGATCGTCCCAAAGGCGATGGGTGAAAACTGGGAGGTCTACTGAGACGATTGTTGTGGGAGTAGCAGGGCCTGCATGAGGAGCAGGAGGGGGGTGGTGAGGGGAAGGAGAAGGAGAGCCCCAGCCAGGAGAAGTGATGCGGGACGAAGGCATGGATATGTCCTCAACAAAGGGCATAGGATCGTAAAGAGTAGAAGAAGGAGCAGGCAAGGCAATTGGTTGCGAAGAGACCGAGGAAATGGAGGAAGGGGTGACGGAGACTGGGATGGTGGCGGGGTAGTAGTCATTGAAGGGGACGTCGGAGCAGGGCATAGCGGTTTTGTTGATGGGTTTAGGTGCGAGAGGAGGAACTGGAGGGGAAATGCATTGGGTGTCGTTTCTTATAGTCAAGAAGGGCAGTCTTCAAATGTTTGAGGTCGCGCTCAGGGACCCAGGAGTCTTCTTCCACAGTATACACTTTCCATCGTATCAAATACGAGCGGGAGCATGTGGAGCCTTGGTGTTTGAGAATCTTTTTGATTTTGTATTCCTCTTCGCCATCTACAAGGTCTGGTGGTGGAGCAGGGAAATTGGGGCCATGCACGGAGTTTTCTTTGTACAGGGTCAATAGGAAGGTGTGAAAGACAGGGTGTATTTTCCAGGTAGAGGGGATGCAGAGGCAGTAGACAATAGGGGAGAGGGTTTCGGTGACGACGAAGGGTCCTTCCTGTTTAGGTGCAAATTTGGGGTTGACAACCGATCATTTCAAATTCCGGGCTTTGAGCCAAACCTTATCTCCCTTCTTGAAAGGTTTAAACTTTCTCCAGTTTTGTGACGTCATTACTTGGTGTGCGAGTTCATGGGCTGCTAAAGCCTCGTCGCAGGCAGCTGTCAAGTTTTTGATATGGAAGGTGACTGCGGGCAGGGAGGTTTCGGAGATAACCAATGGTAGGGCACGGGGTTCATAGCCCATCATGAGGTAGAATGGAGATTGGTTGGTGACAGAATGGGGGCAGTGGTTGTGAGCGAATTCGGCATTGGCAATCGAGTCAGCCCAGGTTGTGGGGTGTGCTCCACAAAAGATCCAAAGGTAGGTCTCGACCTCTTGGTTGACGTGTTCGGTTTCTCTGTCCATTTGAGGGTGATAGGCGGTGGAGAGGGCGAGGTCATAGTTGTTACGGTTTGACCTAGGGTGAGGCGACCGTAGACCCGAAAGATAGAAGCTCCTAAAGGGGGGAGGGGGCAAGGGCCAAGATGCAGAGGGTAAGGCGAGGGGTACCGAAGGGTGAGGGCACAGGGGGAACGAAGATCAGAGGTCCGAAGTTCCAGTCGACTCAGGTCAGAGGCCTTATTGTCGAGTACAAGGGATGCGAGGGGACTAGCCGGTCCAGTGACAGGCGAAGTCGGATCGCGCGAAGGTGAGCTTCAAGAGGTAGATTCGGGAAGCTAAGCTAGGATACAGGGTCGCTGTTACGTTCGAACCCGGGTAGGCTCGAGACATAGACCGGTAAGCGACTTCTTATCGAGGATGTCCTGACGGGGGCGCCAGACAACGAAAGAAGGCGATCAAGGAGGTTGCATAGGCACGGTACGCGAATACAAGGGTATAGCTGGTATGGACAAGGTACAAGTCCAGGGGAAGAACCGGTAGCTACAAGGTCAGGGGGGATGACCGGTAAGCTGAAGCTAGGGTACAACTAGCTAGGATCGTCCAGTATATAAGGGTATCGAATGAAGAGGAGCCCGAACGTGGGCCAAGGGTGTGGGCAAAGGGCGAGGGCGTCAAAAGGACGCGCAAGCTAAAGTGCCAAGTGTGAAATAAGCGAAGGTGGGGCCGCGTAAGCGGGACAAAGGGGAATATTACAGCATGACGTCGGTGGACGCATGACTAGGGCAAGGGTGCGCGTAGATAGCGCCGAAGGTAAGGTAAATGAAAGTCTTCAAGGTGAATAAGAAGAGGGGAGAGCGTACGAGGGCGCCAGGGGGAGATTCTGGGCAGATGCGAGGACAAATGATGGTGATGGGAAAGATCCCCAGATGTGACCGGTGAAGGTCCAGGGTGACGGGGAGTAGGGCGTTCCTGGGTAGGCACGGGGACGGGTCTATGGCGGAAGGTAGGACGGAGGGGATAACTCGGAGTGGGGACGGGGACGGAAGATAAGGGATCTGAGTGTTGTCTAGTCGTAAGACCAAGCAAGGGGGTCACGTTAGGGACGATGACGGCCTCCCTAGGTGAGGAGGGACGAGGACGAGGGGCGAGGTACAGGTGTACAGACGGTTCTCACAGGTGTGAGACAGGGGTTAGACCGAAAAAGGATAGGGGCTAGGACGAGTTGTAACAGTCGCTAGCTAGCTGTTTAAGTAGTGTACCCTACTGCGCACAGACCGAGTCAGGAATGGTAGGTACAGGGCGAAGGGGAGAGGATGCGCATGGTGTCCGAGCGGGGGTACTACAGCAAGGGCACGAAATGGAACGAGACGGAGGTAATAGCCAGAGATGAAGATCGGAGATGAAAGGGGCGCTGCCCGGGGCGGAGGGGAAGGGTTTGGAAAAGAACCCGGGCTAGGCTGTGTGGTTTAAGGTTTAAATGAAAAAGGGGTCGTGATTAACCGTGACTAGTGGAAGTGTGAGAAGTAAGAGGCATAGATGGGGCTGGGGCGAGCGAAGGAAAGAAAAGGTAGACGTAAGAACGAATCGTAACAATAGTTAAGGAGTTTTCCGAGTTCTCTGGCGAATGCTGAGGCAAATTGAGGTCCTCAATCAGAGATGACTTTGTTGAAAAGGCCAAAGTGTTTGTAGACGGAGAGGAAAAAGAGTATGGAGATGCCCTCCATAGTCACAGTTTTGTTAGTGGGGCAGAGAATCACCCCCTTAGTAAGCCCATGGTCGACCACAACCAGAAGAGAGGTGAAGCCCCTGGACAGGGGGAGGTCAGTAATGAGATTGCAGGAGATCTGCTGGAAGGGGCAGGTGCAGGTGGAACAGATGGTGGTGAGTGGGGGAACGGTAGGGTGGGTATTTGACTTGTTTTGCTGGCAGGTGGCACAGCCTTCGACATAGTGGCGAACGTAGGAGGCGAGGCCTGGCCATCAGAATTCGGATGCGACGAGTTGGCAAGTTTTAAGGTAACTGGGGTGGCCAGTAGAGGCATGGTTGTGGCAGCATTGGAGAATGGAGCAGTGGAGGGAGGAGTTGGCAGGGATATAGATGCGGCCATTATAGGTGAGAACGCCTTCAAGTAGCTGCCAAGGGGAGGTACGAGAGCAGAGGAATGCCGGGGTGTCATGGGAGAGGGATTGGAGCGCTTGAAGGGCACATGGGTCATCCGCCGAGGCAGATTTAATACAGTCAGAGAGAGCAGTGTCAATGAGATGGACAAAGAGGGAGAGGGGTAGGAGAGTAACCCCCTGATTATCAGCGTCATGGGGGAGATGATCTGGTCGGTGTGAGAGGGCATCGGGTCTGGCGAGTTGGGACCCAGGGATGTGGACAATTTTAAGGTCGAAGTCGGCGAGGTCAAGGAGCCAACGCGCTTGGTGGCAGTTGAGGGTTTGGGGGGATCGGAAGTAGGTGAGGTTCTTATGGTCGGTGAAAACCTGGACAGGAAAAGGGGATCCATGGAGGTAATGGTGCCAAGCTTTGAGGGCGTGGATAACAGCAAGGAGTTCCCTGTTGTAGATGTCATAGTTTCACTCAGCTGGGATGAATGACTGTGAGAGATAAGAGCTAGGGATGCCAGTCGCCGTTTGAGTCTGTCTGGAGGAGGATCACACCGGAGGCATACTTCGAGGTGTCGGTGGCAATGGCAAAGGGGGCAGATAGGTCAGGGAGGTGGAGGACGGGTTTTTCAAGGAAGAGTTGTTTAAGCCTTGAAAAGGCAGATTCACAGGAAGGGGACCAGCTCCACTCAGTCCTCTTCTTGGTTAGGTCAATGAGGGGGCGGGCAATGTTGGAATAGTTTGGGATGAACTGGTGGTAAAAGTTAGTGAAGCCAAGGAAGGAGCAGACCCCTTTGACAGTGGTGGGTTGGGGCCATGCTGAGATACCCTCAAGTTTGACTGGGTCCATGGCAAGCTGGTCGGGTTTGACAATTATGCCAAGATATTCAACTTCTTCAGTGGCAAAGGTGCACTTCTTGAGCTTCAGGTGAAGATCCAGTTCAGTTATTCACTGGAGGATGTGTTTGGTCCGTTCCTCATGGGTTTTTGTGTCAGGGGAGAAGATAAGGAGGTTGTCCATGTAAATGACAAGCCATCCTTCAGCGATCATGTCGGAGAAGGAATCATTCATGAACCATTGGAACATGGCGGGGGAGTTGGTCATTCCGAAGAGGCCTTTGTGGGTGATGAATGCACCCTTCCACTGATGTCTGTTACGTTCCAACCGGGTAGCTGGCAACGTAGACCTGGTGGCATCTTCTAATCGAGGAAGTCCTGACGGGGGTGCCAGACAACAGTAGAAGATGATCAACGAGATGGACATTGGGCGAGGTGTGAAATACAGGTGCTACAACGCTAGGGGAAGTCCATGGTACAGGGTACAGGGGAGGTACCAGGTGTTACTATGCAAGGGGGATACCCAGGTAAGATGAAGATAAGGAACCATTGTACTAAGAGGTCCGGTATATAAGTATACGAATGAAGAGGAGCCCAAATGTGGGCCAAGGGTGTGGGCAAAGGGCAAGGACGTCAAAAGGACGCGCAAGCTAAAGTGCCAGGTGTGAAATAAGCGAGGGTAGGGGCCGCGTAAGCGGGGTGAAGGGTAAACTACAGCATGTCGTCGGTAAGATGCATGACTGGGCGAGGGGTGTGCTGATAGCACCAACGGTAAGGTAAATGAAGGACGGCAAGGTGAACAAGAAGGAAGGGAAAGCGTACGAGGGCGCCAGGGGAAGATCCTGGGCAGATGCAAGGATGAATGATGGTGATGGGAAAGATCCCCAGATGTGACCGGTGAGGGTCCACAGTGATGGGGAAGTAGGGCGTTCCTGGATAGGCATGGGAACGGGTCTATGGCAGAGGGTAGGACGGGGGAGGTAACTTGGAGTGGGGACGGGGTCAGAAGACGAGGAGTCCGAGTGTTGTCTAGTCGTAAGACCAAGCAAGGGAGTCACATTAGGGATGATGACAGCCTCCCTAGGCAAGGAGGGACGAGGACGAGGGGCAAGGTACAAGTGTATGGACGGTGTTCACAGGTGTGAGACAGGGGTTGAGCCGAAAAAGGGATAGGGGCTAGGCAAGTTGTAACAATGTCCGTCCTTGATTCAGATGTTGTTGTATCCCCATCGCACATCAAATTTGGTATAGAGTCAAGAGCTGCGGAGTTTATCGACAAGGTCAGATATTAACAGAAGGGGGTAGGCATCGCAGATCATGTGCTCATTTAGATACTGATAGTCTTGGCAGGGGCGAAGAGAACTGTTCTTCTTCTTTACGAAAAAGAAGGGAGAAGCCTGGGGGGAGTTTGAGAGATGGATCTTTCCGGTTTTAAGGTTTTTGTCTAAGAAGGCTTCTGCTGTGAGGTGTTTCTCTGGGGCAAGAGGGTAGGCTTTGGCAATCTTTGGGATGAATGATTTGTTGAGGTTGATCTTGTGATCGTAGGGGTGGGATGGTGGCATGGTGGTGGCTTCTTCGTCAAAGACGGAGGCAAACTGGGAATATTCCAGAGGGAGTGCAACAAGTTTTTTTGTAGCTTCGGCTGCCAGGTGAGGTCGGTGGCGGTGGTCAGTTTTCGGACGAGGAGGGAGTCTCTAGAGATGAAATGAGAGCCGCATTTGAGGATGCAGTTAACTGTATATTCAGTATAGGTGGCCCTGATTCAGTCGTTCTCCGACAGGTGGTCAAGGTAGGAATAGAGGTGTGAGTCTTCGGATGGAGTGGTATGGACGTGCCTGCGAAGGCGAGGGGATTTTGGACGATGGAATTTGGAGTCATGGTGGTGGGTGTCCATTACTTGGGTGGGGAAGAGCTCCTTGGATTGGTCGATGGATTGGTCGAGATGGATGGTGGGGGTGGCCCAGTCAATGATGGGGTTGGCAGAGCAGAGCCAGGAGAGGCTGAGGATGAGGTTTTCATGTCCACAGTTCATGACATGGAAGGTTACTTGCTGGGCGATACCTGTGATGTTGACAAAGAGGTCAGCGGTGAATTTAATCACTTCGTCCTTGTTGTAAGAGGCATCAACATTTTGGACCAGGATAGGCTCCTTGAGGCATCAGATGGGAAGGTGGTTTTTGTGGACAAAGTCCCAGTCGATGCAGGAGATGTCTGCACCACTGTCGATGAGGGCTCGGATTTCAACAGCTTTCAGGGTGTGCGATGGTATGATGACTTGAACGGAGATTTGCATTTTCTTAGAAATATCTTGTACTAGTACAGAGGCACAAAAGGAAGT
>QFEL01011082.1:0-13776 GCA_003316195.1 Neoboletus brunneissimus
GTCTCGCTTGGGCCGCATACACTTGCGTCCACCGTGCTCTACTTGGATGCCAGAGACCAATCCCTCGGGGCTGGCATCGTAGCCCTTGTTCCCCCCCTGCATCCCGAAATTCATCAACACCACCAGCACGCCCAAGTCCCTCGGCACGCTCCGCAACCTCACGCGGCGTTCTGCAGATGTGGCATCGGGCTAGCACCTGTTGGGGATCGCAAGAGTTGGAACCGGATATCGCGTTAAGTGTGGCCATGAGATGGATGTTACGACGGCGGCCATATTCGGCACAGTCTGTTGGAGACACCGTCCAATGTTTTATTTCGCCGTCGGGTCGGGCAGGTGGCGATGCACCGCTTCCCTTGGTCGGCCGGAGCACGAACTCGTGTTCGCGGAGGTGACGTGGAATGACAGATTCGCCAATCAGCTTGTCCACGCTTGCCTGGCTGTTTCGTCCCACGTTTGAAAAACGTTGAGATCGATTGCGCGCTTAGCACCATGCCCACTTCCGTCTCGATTGCCTTGACCAAGCGGAGCAATTCCTTGGGAGACAGGTTCGTTTGCTAGCCAAGGACGGCGAACGGCGATGAACACGGATTCGCGAGAAAGGGTAGACGAAGCACCACGTCATAGGAGCGTAGGTGGGAGACGAGGTTAACCATGCCGTACATTGGTGCAGTCCCGACGTACACGAGACTGGTAGCGTCGACCGACAGCTGGACCCGCGCATCCTCGACCAGATCGCTAAGCAAGGACGTTGGGAATCTGAGGAGACATGGTGCGGTCCTGGCGTCGGCGAATCTGTCGCCAAACTTGAGGACTGCACCGTGCGACAGAGTGCTATGACGACAGCGAGGACAAGGGACGACAGGCATTGTCCGTCGCCTCTTCCTCGAGGCCTGTGGACGTGGGTAGAGGTGGTAGATGGTCTAGACTCCCACGCGACGAAAGAAAGTCGGGAAAGTCGTCTTGTCGCCGGGTTATTCGGATTTGAGGGGCAAGGCATCAGTTTTGAGAGCTTGACGGTCATTGCGTTGTCCGTGGTCCTTTTTAATGCTCGATGACGTGACACGCGACGGCCGACACGAACGCCTCTTCGGTGAGGTATCTCAATGAGTCGAATGTCCTCTGCTGCCGTCAGACAGTCACGATATATACATGGTGGGCCGTTCCTCGATGCGTTCCCAAGGGTCCACAACAATGATGGGGGCTAAAGCCGAGTCCGACGAGGGCGAGCTGGGACAGGTCCGTCGACGGGTGATATCTTCTGTGCGTCGCCTCGGGCCGAGTCGTGAGGCGGGGTAACGAGACAAAGTATCTCCCAGCGTCACGACGACGCTCGTCTCGTGTACGCCGGACGAAACATGGTCTCGAATATATGATCAACGAGCACGTCGAGGGTCGCTGAATGTGTCTCTGAGAGTGTCTCTATGAGCATTGTATACACGGCAGTATACTCACAGCGGATCGAAATGGTCAAAGTCGTCCGAGCTGGCCGTCCTCGAAATGTGTCATGACCAGAAAAAGTAAAATAGATTGTGAATTTGCCTGCTTGTCCATCGTCGTCGAAGATGAAGAGTGTGTGAGGAGGTTATCGATGTGCCAGGATAGGAATTACGTAAACAGACTTGAAACCTGTTCATGATGAGCGTGCAGTCTGCCCTGGACCAGCTCACGACCTACCGCGCACGAAACGCACGCGCATCCCAGGACACTTTCGAGAAAGGCGCGCTCATACTCCGGAATAATGCTGTTCATAAAATGGGAGACGACAGTACGTCTGCGCACTTGGCAAACTCAACTCAGACTCCGTCACACTCATATGCATGGACAGGCTGGGCGTTTCTGGAACAGCTCGCACTCGCTGCAATAGACATCGGACGGTTGGACGTTGCAGACGTACGTACGTGTCTCTCTGGGGCACGGACGGCTACACTCACACACGTCAGCAATGCCTCCGGAAGCTGAGCGACAAGTTCCCGGATTCACCACGGGTAGACTGCCTTACAGGCATCCGCATGGAAGCCACGGAAACGCCAGAAATCGCTCTCAAGTACTATGCTGAGCTGTTGGAAGCGGATCCTACCAATGCGGTACGCGGGGTCATTTGTGATCGAGTACATGTCGTGTTCTTATTCGTTTCTTTTCCAAGGCAATATGGAAACGCCGCATTTCTATATTCCGACGAACAGGCAAGATCGACAAGGCGGTTCACGAACTTTCGCAATACCTCGACACGTTTTATACTGACGTCGAAGGTTGGCTCGAGCTGGCGGACATTTATGCGACGTGTAACCAGTACGATTCCATCCCTTGTGATGTCGACCTGGACTATCGACACTGACGAGCAGGACAGATATGAATATTCCCTGCAATCACTGATGCATGTCCTCTTGCTCGCACCACAGAACCCGTTCTACGTCCTGCAAGCGGCAGAAACGGCCTACACAGCCGGTGACCTTGCCCTCTCAATCAAGATGTTCCTCACGGCGGTCGATATGACCGATGGCGATGATTCCGAGTCACTGGTCGAATCAACACCCCTTGGGATCACCGTGCGTGCATGGTATGGCGTCAAGCTTGTGAGTACTTTTGGCACGCTATTTTCGAACCGAGAAAGCGATACTGACTTCGTGCAGTGTACGAGACGTATCGTGCGGGACGCACGACTTGCGACGAGCTCGCCTTCCAATACGGCCCCTCCGAAAAACGTCGGAATGCTCGACGAGCTTGCGACGGAGCGTTTACGGGTCGCGTACTCGAGCTCTGGTCAAAAGGGTGAGATTGCAAAAGGGAGGGACGAGGTGTTCGCTTGGGTTACTGCTCCATGACTTCATCGGTAGGATGCTTAGGAAAGGTGGTAGATCGCCTGTAATGCGGGCTAATCGTGGAGATTGTCCTGATGCATGGATTGGCTAACGACTACTTTGATGAAACATATGATCAGATTGCCTCCCCCAGACGATGGACATGAAATGCAGCGCAAGGAGAGCTTTCCGATGACCCAAATGGAATACGGGAGAAGTCACGACTACCTTGAACGTCGATAGGAGCAACACTAACCAAGATTCGTCTCCTCAGAGCTACCTGACGGTGACAGTTGTCCGTGGCACTGACTGTTTCACTGGTCCGGCTAGCAGCGAGAAAGCTGACATTTTCATAGATTCCTAAGTGATGATCCGGTGACTCTTATCCGTCAATGGACCGAATTTAGTAAGAGGGCTAAACGTACAGGGACGGGGGCAGATTAAAACTTGAGCTTCTGAATCGGACCGAGGATATACGTGTTTATGTATGCAAGCAGCACGGTCTGAGATGCGAGGATAATTTTGTGGGCCTCATCGACGATCATACTTTGGAGGGAAGGTGCAGATGTTCGGATGACCTTTTCCAAGGCAACCAACTGGTCCCCGAGAGAAACAAGCCTCTCCTTGAGGACCACCGTTTCCTTTTCAAAGGAGCTTATCTTGGTCTGCATAGCACCGATCTTGTCCTCCAAGGCGGACACCTTTTGATCCAAGGCAGATGGGGGCAGTGGGCCGTCTGGAGAAGTGATCTCCTCCAGCGACGTGACCTCTGTCTCGATCATGACTTGTGCTGATAATTTCAATTACGTGGATGACCACGTTTGCAGACATCTCGTACCAGTGGCAGTGCCCAAGTCTAGGTCCTCGCTTTTTTCAGGATCGGGGCTCCGAGACATGGGGGGTAATGAGAGCGGAGAGCTGGGCCTCGATCTTGGTCTGGGTGTATGGCGGGTGATTCGATGGAACGAGGGACGTGCGGAGGTGCTTACAGGTCTGTATGACGTTTACGCTTTGGTGGACGGGTGAGATGGGGAGGGAGGGCTCGCAGCATGCCGTCCCCTGTCCGCTTCTTGAGGTTGGCTGCGGTTGGCGTCATGAGTATAGGGGCAATCTCAACCTGGTCGGAGTGAATAAAAGTCGGATTATCTAGCTATCGTCACGCCACCAGCCCGAGATCTACGAGGCAAGCCGTCAACAGATGCGTCCGACATAGGCGGCATCGACCACCTGGAGGCATGAGCTCGGGCACACCGAGTCTGCAGTTGTCCTGTTCTCACCATCCACGACATCGGTCCATGTACTCGAAACACATTTGTGTCCCGTTGCATGAAAAATTCACGTCGTAGTTGTATACTAGCGCTTTAGCGTCAGTGTTGACTTGAGCGCTGTCCCGTCATCGCCACACACAGCCACTCGTTTCGGGCAAGCTGACCTAACGCTGTGCAGGACCGCTGGCCTCATTGAACTTCCACGCATCGCAAGCTGCTTTGTCAAGATGTTCGCTGAAGAGCTCAAGACGCTTCGTCGACTCGGCTTCCGTCACGTACGTCTCTTGCGTTTGTCGCTGTACCGAGTCTACAAACGGTCTTTTCCAGTTTCTCCTTCAGATTCTCAGTTTTGCATCAGTCGTCGCATCAGGCTTGATGCTATGGAAAGGACTGGGCCTCTTTTTCAACACCGAGTCGCCAATTGTTGTTGTCCTGAGGTACGAGCTTCTGCTCAGTACGGTGTTATATCTGTCTGATACACTGGCAACGTAGTGGCTCCATGGAACCCGCCTTCTACCGCGGGGACCTTCTCTTCCTGACCAACCCCCCCAATGCACGGTATCAGACCGGCGACATAACGGTGTACAAGGTACCCAATGGAGAAATTCCCATCGTGCATCGTGTGCTGGAGACGCATGACATTATCGTGTCCAACTCGACGCGCAAATCCAAAAAAGACCCGTTCGTGCCATCGTTGTGGCGTCATTGCCACGTGTTCACCATGCCGAACAGATTTGCGAAATATGCGCCAGGACCTAACCAATTGATGCTCACCAAGGGCGACAACAATCACGTTGACGATGTAGAACTCTACCAGGGGCTCGACTTTCTGGAGCGACGCCACATCATTGGCAAAGTCCGCGGGTATGTCTCGTCTGATTTTTGGGTGTTTTACATAATTTTATTTTTTTCTCTCCCTCACAGCTTCTTGCCGTACATTGGATACGTAACTATCGCGATGGTGCGCACGAGTTTTGTTCGCATCTCCGTGGTGTTTCTGGCCAGATCTGACGGATAAGATAATTTTCCAGAATGATTTCCCACAGTTGAAGTATGCACTGCTGGGTGGACTGGCGTTGCTGGCGTTGACACAACGCGAATGACGACGTGGTGAGGCGATATACGTATTTTCATGTTGACCCTAGAGCGCTACTTGGGGACTCAATGGAAGAGATGAAAAAATTATATGTGCATGACAGGTTGAAATTGAATCGAGAGAAAGTTCCCGCGCCGATCGCTGAACCTGATCACGTGGTGTACAGGGGGTGTGAGAATCGCGGCGACCCCGGGATCTGTGTGGTCGCTACCTCAACGAAGCGGAACCGCAGACGGTGCCAAACGTTGATCCATCGTTGTGGCCACTTCTCGAGTGCGAAATGGATCAAAGAACCTGAGAAGCCACGTCGCGTGTTCGAGGCCACCCTGGAGCGGGAGGTGGTGAGCAGCGGTGAATTACATAATCACAAAAACAAATGAGTGTGTCCGGGGTCTGGTCGAGACCCGGAGTGTCTCTCCCGCACTGTCAAAGGAGGTGCAATGTGCAACTCGGCAGTCAAATCGCGACCGCCAAAACACATCTCTCCCTTTCCCCATCCCCCCTTCGTCTCCACAACACCTCCCCCCCCCTTTCCCCCCTTTTTTTCGACGCACGGGTTCTCATGGACCCGTCCCCGCTCCCCGACCCAGCGTCTCAGCACCACGCTCACCCCGGCCCCGCCCCATCTGCTGGCCCGTATGTCCGCTCTTGCTCCTTCTGGTCTTCCCCTCATCTTCCACAGCCAAATTCGTTCGCGAGTCACCGTCGTCTGTGCAGAGGTCGGTCCAAATCCCCCCCATTCTCGCCCGCATCTGACCCCACGCAGTGCAAGCGTCTCAAGCTCAAGTGCGACCGGCGCACGCCCTGCGGATCGTGCACCAAACGCGACACGGTTGCTAGATGCGTTTATTCGCCCGCAGCCGCAGAAAAAGTGTCCGTACCCCTGTCATCATGTTCTTCTCAGCCTTTCCTCACCCCCGCTCACCAGCGACCTGCACTCCCTCAACAACCGCCTCATCCAAGTCGAGTCTCAGCTCGCCCAGTTTACCGCACCAGGCGCGCGCTCACACAACTTTTACCATCAACCGTCTGGTCCGTCAACACAGTCCGATCGTCCCCTTCTCGCAGTCGGCCAGTCAGGCTCTTCCCTCGCAATATCGCTCGACGACATCACTGCCATTTGGCTCGACGAACTTGATGTCAGCAAGGATATTCTACCCGCTCAACCCTCGCCTTCCTCCCCATCGTGCCCCGCGTATGCATCAAATCCTGTCAAAGTCGAACCAACGCCTACCACGCTTCCCTCCCACGACGCTCCCAGTCTTTCCGACCCACCCGTGCACCTTCTTCTACCCCCACTAACGGCTTACTATGCTTCCTCCTCGCCCACAGCAATGGAAAGCCCTTCCGTCAATCCACGGTTACTCGTACATCTCCCTTTTGCGCCGCGGAGACGACAAAAGCTTTATGATAATGTGGAGGACGTTCTTAAGATGCACCCTTGTTTCAATTTCAAGCACTTCAAAGACCGTGCAGAGGCAATGTTCAAGTGGTCTTCGGAACTCGACGCACACGACAGTTCACTTGCTGACACCTCCACGACTCAAAATGGGCCCAGTGGCTCGCTCTCAACCACCAGCAAGGCAGAAACAGCCCGTGCAATATTTTTCGGGCCTTCTACCACACCCCCTTCCAGCCGTACTCCGTCCACTCCAAAGCCCACTCTCTCCCTTTTTGCCGCTGTGGCAGCGGCTTTCGCACTAGGTACATTAGTTGACAGAGAAATTGCCGAGGAGGAAGCTCGTTTGGATAACGCTCATGGCGATGATGTGACTGCGGATGATTCGTCATCTCGCCCACCCACACGGAAGAAGCCAGATCTACTCCCCATCCCGAACAAAAAATGCAAAGGTGTTGCCAAGGACGCCGTGTGTTCCCCCGCCGCACTCTTCGCACTTTCCCAACAGGCGTTATCGTTGTTTGAAAAGTCGAGTCCGTACGATCTAGATTTTCTCGTGACCATGATCCTCCACGTGCTGTACGCACTGCATGACAGCAGAACGCGCGTGGTCTACACGCTGCTGCCCGAGGCAAGTAATTTCGATCGTTCATGAATGATAGCCGATCACGAGCGCGTCTTGTTTTTCGTTAGGTTGGTAAAATGGTCAACATAGCTCGCACCATGGGATTAGACATGGATCCTGACGAATTTCCGGGTAAATTCAACCTTTTTGAAGCCGAGTCAAGACGGCGACTCTGGTGGGACATCTTCTATTATGACTTGTGAGTCATTCATCGCATGTCATTTCCGTGGCTTATTCGCGGGGACGCCGCAGGTTTATATCTGACTATATGGGCAAATCGCCCCTTATCTCGGATGCTGAACACACTACACGCCTTCCCATGGACGTAGATGAGGATGTATTCACTCCAGCCTGTACCACCATCCCGCTTCCACGAAGCCCGCTCTCGCTGTTGGAGCCGAATTCTTCGGATTTCAAGTACTTTGGCCTGAAATGCCGGTATGTTTATTTCATTTAATTTTATAATCCTCATGCCCACCTCTGCAATCAAGTCTCGCACAGTTGGTCAAGGATATCAAGAGGCGTTCCCTCAGGGACTCCATTCAGAATGATCCGGCCGCACACGAACAGTTCACACTCGAGCAGGCGGCGTCATGTGCGAGCGAAATCAAGCAATGGCTTGCGGATCTGCCGTCTACATTCCGAATGGATATCGACTCGGACCCCGGGACCATGCACCTGCCACAGTCAGAAGGGGGTACCCCGCCATCCGCTCACCCTGGTGATTCAACCAACGTGTCTCCTGCCCTCCTGGCGCAACGATGCGAGTTGGCGGTAACGGCACAAAGGTTGATCATGAAGGTTTATATTCCCTTCTTGCGACCATCCTATGGCCACGGGAACTCGACGTCGTACTACCAAGCTACAGTTGGCACCTTCACCGCGGCACATGCGATCATTCGCTCGTTCAGGGCGCTATGTTCGATGTGGAAGCAACGTCCTGATCTTCGGGGACGACGGCCGATGCCTGCGCTGTTCAGCTTTTACTCGTTCAGTAGGGCGCTGTTTGACGCAGCGGTCGCATGCGCGCACAACGTGATCAAGGATCCCAATAGTGTCTGGGTGCATACCGCTTGCGAGGACGTCAGTCATGCACTCGAGGTTTTGCGGGATCCGATGCTGAACACCGCGCGTGGCCCTATGCGTGGGGGGGTCGAAGGAGGCGTACCCGAGGCCATCAAGGTCGTCGAGTTGCTGCAACGCAAGGCGGAGAGTGCGCGCCATGGTAACTCACATACTACCTCAGCTGGGACGAAGAGAAAGCACGACGAGATTGAAGCGGACGTAGAACAGCTACGCCACGGCTTTCGTTTCCCGTTCGTCAGTACCCCCGTTGTGTCGACGAACGGGCCAATGTCTACGGTTGATTCCACCGCCTCGCTATCTGCCCCCGCCGCACGTCCCGCGGCAGCGCCACCCGGCTTCCCCTCTGACCAGCGGGGTCGAACCGCTAGCCGTGGTAGCCCCGCAGAAGAGCAATCTAAGCGTGCACCGTCGAGTGTACCGTTGGTTGCGCCGAAACACGGACCGGACCATTCCAAGGACAAGGGCAAGCATGCCAAGAAACTACCTTATCCGCAGACCGGTATCCGTGTTCGTACTGGAAAGGACCCATCGCCGTTCACTAAGATCTGTATGCCGCCTGCTACTCCCGCTCCACGTGCGGACAGTGACACTCCGCCTGCGCGCCAAGTTTCCTCGATCGCTACAAGCCCAGCTGTAGAACATCCACCGTATTCGCAGCAGTCGGCCTCATTCCCACCAGCATCCCAGAGCATACTTCTCCATCATGCCTCTGTCCCTCAGAAACTGGATGGTGGCCCCGTCGATTTCTTGATCCCCTTTAGCACAGGGGATGAAGCTGTGCAAGCGCAGACTCAGATAAACATAGATATATCTCAATCACGACGGTACTGCCAGACCGAGATGAGCCAGGAGGCACCGAGTTCCCAGCAGGTAGCCAAGGTCGGCCCAGCCGAAACCACCTTGGAGCGACCACACAGTGGCTCATTCTCTGCATCGAGCCCTGCGTCGTATGCGCCGTCCAGCGGAAGTTATTCGGGTATCAGTTCACCGTATACAAACGGTGGTACGCAGTTTTCCACTACGCCTTCGCACGAGCAACAATCGTCCTCATTTGACATGTCAGCTCCCCCGCAGAACTATTATCCCTACGATCCCCAAACTCAGACTCAGTCGATGTCGCTTGTTGGGGTCAATCATAGTGGGGATGATATCTCGTTTCAGCTGCGAGACCAAGCGGTGTCCCGGAACGGCGGCCTCTTCCAATACCAGCACGATAAGCCACATCAGGGCATGTATGTTTCGGAACGACATGCCTCTGTGCCACAGTCGCCGTTTATGGAACACGCGCAGTCGATAGCCCAAGCGTGGACCCCGCAAGCTGGCGCGATCTCGGAAGAAAATGGCTTCTGGCGTTCCTATGATCCCTTCACGACATAAATCACGACGCGCACGATTCGACTCGGTGTCCTACGTTTTCCTCCCCTTGTCTTCCTGTCTTTTGCTTTGTCGTCCCGCCTTCAAATGCTCTCCACGCGTAATGTATGCCCATCCTCGGTTTCGTATGTCGCCGCTTTGATGATCGGAAACGTGCGGTCCTGACTGCTATTGGATCCCCTGTGTATTGTACCACGTGGACCGCATTTCCTAACATCTCATTATCTTTCCTCTTCGGACTCACTTAGCTATTGGATCTACACCTAAGTTTGCTTCGCTTATTCGATCGAGTATATACGCCCCGGATACCGCTCTCGCTATGCATATGTTTGTCTACGTTCGCTCATTAACTCTGGGATCGTTAGGTTATTTTTTCTCATTTTCCGTCGCCGCCACAACGTTCGGAATTTTGTTTTACTACTTTTCGTACCTCGATGTGTAATGTAGCATTAGTTCAGAGTCTCAGGAGTTTTTAGAATCAATTTTATTTCAAGGATCAGTGATGTAGTTCCTGGAGCAAGTGGCAGGCCAGTCACTGACCTTGTCATGCCAGGAGGACCGGACGTGAGTAGACTGGGTTTTGTCTGATGGACCCGGACGCACCTTGCAATGACTTTGTGGCAATGGACTCGGTTTTGTACGCTCGCATAGAGTCGCGCGCCGTGAATTCATTGAATCCAGGCCCAATAACGACCTGGAGTCAGTGATCCAGACCGTTCAGTATCGGGCAACATACTTGGCGTTCATCCTTTTTTTTTCCAAGTACGTTGTGTTCTGGCCCAGGGCGGTCAGGGTACGATCATGCTTGTACCAGTGATGTGGATATCTCGGTTACGTTGATTCGGCGCGTCTAGGCTCGTCGCGGATCGGAAGGGTCACTTTGCCACATATCAGGCTTTCGTCGACGAATTTCTCGGGCCAAGGACCACCGATGCATCGACGATGGACGGAGGCTTCTGGCGCACCCTGGTAGTATTAGCCATCATATCGTGTCGGGACGTTCAAAGTGAATGCTTTCTGATGTGCTTGCCGTGTCATGAGAATCGGATGGGAACCCGAAGAAGTATGAGTCTGACAATACTTGGTGCCTCTCGGGCTTGGGGGTTATACGAGGAGACCCGAGCTGACATCTCCAATTTCTGAAGGCATGCCCGAAATTGTATATAGAGGCGGCCATATAGATCGGGGGTGGATGAGGTCCTGAGGACGACCTGTGTAATATGTTTCCTAGTTATAGCGGCGTTGTCAATGTCAACGCTGAAGCGCTGATGCCTCAGCGTGGAGCTGGCGTGTCAGCGTTTCGTTGTCCTGGACGTGAGGAGAATCATTAGATTTGGATGGTTCTGAGAGTCTCGGCGCCCTGTACTGTGACGAGATCTTTTCTTGTGCGTGCTACTTTTGGTATCGTCAAACATCCCGTGGATCCCGCAGTCACCACATGCAAAACGGATCCAGCCGAAACATGGTCAGGGTTAAATTTCTTTTTTACACGAGGTTGCTGATTGACGCTCGACGCGACTCAAGCTCATTACAGTAAGTATCGGCTTGCGTTATTTCATTGATGGGCCAGTGGCGTTGCGAGTGATCTCCCTCAGGCTAGTGCTGTTGTCTCGCGCGGCCCGGATCAGTCGAACGATCAACCGAGATAACTGCTGTCAGTGGAACCAAATGGCAAATGATTGCCGAAGACAGTGCAGCACCAGTCACTGGGTTAATCTCGGGTACGAGTTATGATTATTTGATTGAACGAGTCTCATTAGGATTATTCAAGGTATATGGTCGCAACATGAAAAGACCACCTGGCCCGTATTCCAGCCTGTGTACTTCCCTAGTGGGCCCCATCTTCTGCACTTGCGGTGGGCATCGCAACGACATGAGAAGCTACGAATACGAGCCGAAAAAAAAAAGGTTCTCGATGGAAAATATTCCAATAACATGACGTGCGGTACGATATGATGCCGAGAGTCATTTCTACGAAACTGGCCGTCATGCCAATGGTTCAGCTGGTGAGCGCCAGGACCAGCTTTCAGTTCCGTGGTAACCGAGGGGTCACATCTAGTCCTAACCGCTGCGGCGAGTGTCCACGAAACCACACGCAGGGCATCCACAACCGGGTAATACTCGAAGCCACTATGTTCCCGGGTTTATCTTTTCGTTGTGTTTGTCTTGACGATTCGTATCTAACGCACGCCGTTCCCGTGTACCGATTTGAAGAGTACTTATTATTAGTCTAGGCTCTCCCTCTGTCCACATTGCAAGGTATGTGATGTCGTGACATGATCTAATGCGGTGGCACAGGAAGTACACCGCCGTCTCAGAGCTGGCCGCAAAGCGTCCGCTGTGTGCACTCCACGATTTTGTTTATACACAGGACAAAGAGACGTGTATGATCTCCATGGCTACGAGTCGCGACCGTCTGACCAAGATTAACTCCTGAAACTCCGAAGACCATACCATTTGTGAACCACGACTCTCATAAATGCCAACCTGTTTGATGGTAAGCACATATACCTGATGACGTCCGTGGTCAGACATGGCCGCAGTTGACACCGACGTCGTCTCGATTCCGGATGTTTCACTCAACAGTGTTGTATATGGGAAACACACTGATCCTTGTAGATTGGATTCGAATATATCGGGCACGTCATGTATCTTTGACATGACTGCAGAACAATCTCTGTAGTCGCACTCAGCCCAATTCTCAGAACATTGACCGGCTCATGATACATGGTTCACGGATCCCAACGTCAATCCGTGAGAGCACACCAAGCTCAAAAAATATTATTCGATGGAAGTGTACGTGGTGGATGCTTGGCCAAGTGAGGGAAAAATGAAGCTTCCCCTTGAAAACTTTGTGGGCAGGTCGGTTAGTATGCGTCACCATGAGTACATGGGTGCTGACATCATAGATGGAGGCCGGTTACGTGCCTCCTTGACTACCGCGAATACGATGGACTGACTATGTATCACACTCCATCATTTCCGACCGTGCGGAACGCAGTACATACGTTCCTGTGGACCACCCGATGCGTCCAGCTTATGAGAGGTCGCACGGTTGTCTCGGACGAGCGCCGAAAATAACCACCAGCTGAACACGGACGAAAACCGGGCTTTGTGACCGTCTGAGAGAAACATCAAAAGTACGTTTCCCATCGAGTTGAGACCGATTGATCACCGAGAATATTCACATTGTTGAATAATACTTGGCTTCTGCTGCGCGTGCTGCGGCTCATGCACTCTTCTTCAGTGTTGATGGGGTGGGTTGCCGTGATCGGCGAGGGGGACCATACGGAGATGACGAAGCAGCGACGAGTTTCTGCACGCTCCGACCCGCAAGGAAAGAGGCGCCCCCTTGTTTGTGAGCACCCCGTGTACGTCGCAGTGCCAAGTGGTTGAACTGGATTGGTTGGTACAATAGTTGAGACGTCAAAGTGAAGTACTCACATGACATGACCCCTGAAGTAGTCGTTATCGACTCGCCCTGGATGCGCCATCGTACATCAATAGCCCTCCTTACGGGCCACAGCAGGCCATGAATTGGATGAAAAAGTTTCTCTTGCTGCGCCCCGGCGTCTCCCAGTTGTCAGCGCCATGACGGTATAACTAGTTCTGTGGGAACCACTAACGAATATTGGCGCAGCATGCAGAGCTGCTGCGGTATGTGCCAAGTGCCACCAACAATCAGCACTACCCTTGAATGCGCCGCGCCGTGGTGGGCTTTTGAACAAATCCGATGTGGTACGACTTTTTACACGACTATAAAGCGCGAGTTTTCACCAGAATCCAAAGTCACATCAGAACATAAATAACAAGATCTAGAAGATTGAATACTAGAAACCGTACCGCATATAGCATGGCACCCATCGGCACTTTGTGGGGAATCCCAATCCAGCGTCAAACCAAAGTGGTACGTCGTGGCCACCTCCGTGAGGAGACTGGAAGGCTGACTTGACTATAAATCACTGACCCTCGCATAGATTCTCGCTGCCGCGGCTATAGCCGGCCTTGAGCTTGATACCCCACCTGTGGAATTCAATGTGACCAACAAATCGCCCGAATACCTCGGTAAATTCCCTTTGGGAAAGATCCCAGCTTTCGAAAATAAAAAGGGGTTCAAACTGTGCGAAGGC
>QFEL01011082.1:14116-24423 GCA_003316195.1 Neoboletus brunneissimus
ACGACCATCTTGCTACAAGCACCTCTGGCTACTTGATATCCGACGCGATAACGCTCGCTGACATTGCGATCGCGGCAGTGAGCCAGCAGGCCGGAAAGATCACCTGTGGAGCTGCGGAGAGGGCACTGTACCCGAACATCTTTGCTCACTACGAGAGGGTTACTGCCCACCCGAAAGTGAAGGACGTGTTCGGGGAAGCTGAGTTCGCCGAGGAGGCGATGACATACAAGGCTAAGACTGCCTGACTAGAGTAACCCAGCACCTCGTAGAAAGAGTAGGAATATCTGTGGTAGGAGCATCAGCAGATCATAGAACGGTTGCCGGCTTACTTGGGTAGTGAATGAGGTGACCCAAGGTGGCAGTGTATGTTGAAACAACCGGGCTTGTTTATGTGCGCCACTAGAACAAGCAACTTGAATTCGTTCACTTTCCACCAGTCGCTCCAAGTTAATGAACGCAACCTGTCGCTGCTAAGAACCACCAGTCAGTGTGTATCGAAAGCTGTTCCCTGCTCGGACAGTCTAGGAACCCGAAAACTGATTCCTAGTCGGGGTGACCAAGTACCTCGTACGACGACGAGGATCAGCGACAACGTTGACTCCCGCCAACGGACTCATCTTTTTCTACCACCCTCTACAACAAAAGCGGACTTGACTGCCTGTCAAGCACATACTCGTTTAGGCACGGTCAGACACCCCGGATCTTTCGCTCTCTTCTCGCCCCTCAGCCGGAAAGTCCAAAGAACAATGTCGACCACGTCTACTCTCTCGGGTTTTCTGTCGGAACAGAAGAAACGTTTCATTGGGGACAATGGCAACGATTGGACAGTAGTTATGGGCAATGAAGCCGGAGGTACACCATCCTCAGTCACGTCAGAGTTACTTCAGAGTTAACATTTCTTCGGTAACCTGTGCTTTTATCCAGATCTAGATAGTCTCGCGAGCTCAATTGGTTTTGCGTGGCTTCTGTCTCATACACCTACCACCAATACAAAAGCGATCGCTCTTATCACTACCGCTCGCGAGGATTTCGTGCTGAGGGCAGAGAACCTTTACGTGCTGCAATTAGTAGGAATCAGAGAAGATTTCCAAGAGCTTCTCTGCCCGGAAGATCTACCTAAACCGAATCTGTGCACGAACTTCGCTCTGGTGGACCACAACAATCTTCATTCCACTTACGCTCTTCCGGATGCGCGGGTCACGGCAATAGTTGATCACCACGAAGACGAAGGAAAGCATATTGGCACGGCCTCACCTAGGATAATCGAGCCGGCAGGGAGTTGCGCGTCACTCGTCACGAGAATTATCATGTCATACCCAACGCTTCAAATACCCCCAGAACTGGCTGCGCTTTTGCTGAGTGCAATTGTGATCGACACGCACGGTCTACGAAAAGGTGGAAAGGCCGTCGATGTAGATCGCGAAGCGTCCGCGTGGCTTCTTCCTAGAGTCAATCTCCCATCCTCAGAAAACTTGGTTGAACAGACCGTGGGTACCCCTCAACATGTCCCTGACCACCCATGGATTCAATCTCTCTCGGCCACGCTCGGCGCTAAAAAATCTGCACTATCCCATCTCAACACCCGAGATTTACTCCGGCGGGATTACAAAGAGTACAGCTTCAGCCTCTCCCCGTCCATCTGTGGAAACAGCTCACATTCGATAAAGGCGGGCTTAGCTACCGTTCCGCTGCCCCTTTCGTCCTTCTTCTCGCCATCGCCGACTTCCGCGATTGTTGCCACTCAGGAATGGATCAAAGAACGCAGCCTTTCGATCCTCGGTGTGCTCACTACCTACAAGAGTAAGCAAGGCAAGTCCAAACGGGAGTTGATGTGGGTGGTGGATGAGAGTGTGTGCGGACCCAGGCTTCCACAGGTTCTTTTCGATAACTTCGAGGCGAGCGAGGTTCTTCAGGCAAAGAGGACCAGTTTCAAACGTTATGGTTTCAATAGCCACGCGGGAATAGGCGGGAAGGGAGGGGTCGAGGTCGAGCGGGGAAGCCTTGACGAAGAGGAATCAATCGGCGAGCAGGCTGCGGCACCGGAGGCATCGCCATTCGGCGCGGGTCTCGTCGCACGGGTTTACAAGCAGAATAATTCGGCAGTCACTCGCAAGCAGGTTGCTCCGATTTTGAAGCGAGTGTTGGAGGGCTGAAAAGCACATCGGGCTACGAGTAACCCTAGAATATCTTGACGAGGGCTCCAAGTACACGTTGTTCCAGGCTGGGAGTTTCTTTTTTTGCTCTCAGCTAGCTTACACCCCGCCGACTCCTTGTCTCCCACATTCAATACATCATGGCTGCCCCACCATCGCCGCGAGCAATTCTCAGTCTCTACAGCTCCACGCTTCGTGCAGCAAAGTCATTCAGTTCCTACAACTTCCGCAACTACTTCTTGCGGAGGACGAAGGAGAATTTCCGTAGCATGCAGGTGGGCGGCGATCGTTAGTGGATATCGCGATGGTACTCAGCGTTCGCGTAGGCTGAGGAAGATCCGGCCAAGCTTTCACTGGCATTCAACGAGGCCGCCAAGGAACTGGAGGTGCTTCGTCGGTGTGCTATTGTCAACCAGGTGTACGGCGGTTTGCGACTGGCAGTAGAACAGGAGAATGACGTCCGAGAGGGAGATACCTAAAGACCTACCATTCGTCATGGAATCGTTGCCCAGACCAGCGACAGCGAGGAGAGTATCTAGCTGTCATAGTACGGGGCAGAGAGTAATACATCCATCTATCCAGCTAAGTGGTTACAGTGAAAGTGTTACTTTTTAGCGTCTCCGGTGAGGCTCTGCGTCTCTTTCCACTCTGCCTCGGCAACCTTGAGACGATCGTGGAATTCCCTTCTTTCCTTGTCAAACTGTTGGTCCCGTTTTGCTTGGAGCTCTTCAGCGGTCTGTCCGCCCTGTTCTTTGCTCGGACCCCAGCAGTACGCGCAGACAGCAGCAATGGTGAACGCCTGTGCAGCAACCCGCACACGCATCCATTGGTTGAGCGAGCGAGACTCTCGCCGTCTGAGCTTGATCACGGCCATGGTGAATGCACCAACCGTCAGGAACGTGCCTGAGTAGAAAGAGAGCGACGTCAAGAATGACTCGGGAGGACACGGCGGCGACTCACCGATGGGCACGAGAGGCTCCTCTTTGAGCTTTCGCAGGGCCCTTTCGCCATAACTCTCGGTGGAGCGACGAAGGCTCGGCGTGTGCGGTGTTGCCAAAGGAGCGGTGGACATCGCCCGGGCTGATGACTTGTAGTGTGCAGACAGAGCACGGCTAGGGGGACTAGGATATGTGGTGGTTGGGGTTAGGGTTCCAATTCCGGCAAGGCTGGCGTGCTCGTCCAGCGTGACTTGATATATGTCAGAACAATGAACGGTGCGTGGACTTGGGTTTTCGAAAGTGGATGCTTTAATGACTCCCAAGCTAGAGATTTGGACTTGCCAGTACTGGCAGCGTATCACTGTTGTGGACCGGTTAACTGGTCCATCATCCATTCAATTTGCTTGCATTCAAAGCCCCTTGACGTCTTTCAGGCCTGTGGATCGTGTCTCCGATTATCTGGAATTGATTACCCACAGCGATATCTACCTTTGTGTGCCACGTTGCCCAAGATGTAACATACTTGGCAAATCGGCCATTGTCTTGTCCACACCTCACTCGTCATGCATGGATTCTATTTAACGCAGGTTTCTCTAGCCAGGGCTTCATCGCCCCGGTTCGTGGTGTGCTCTCTTCACCCGAGTCTTGCCATCTTCTCAGGATGCGCTCTATCCTTCGCATCGCCACTCCCGCCACTCTCAAGCTATCACCCCCACCATATCAGGTTTCCCCGTACTCCCCACTCGGAAGGCGTCCACCATTTGCCCTGGTCCTCTCCGATGCTAGTAACCCACCTGCTGGTCAGGATGCACCCTTTAATCCTCCTCCGATTACGATATGCCACCTCAAAGACGCCGAACCCCTTACAACCGACACCCAGCAACTTACCCTCTTGACCCGACCGCTCCCGGTCTGTGATATCGGCAGTGCCACAGAGAACAACAGTACTGCGAATCTAGACACGCCTCTCAAAACTACCACTGGTCATTCTAGCTTCGCACCCACCGCGTACCCCCCCTGCTCCAGCTTCCCTGTGTTTGGACCCTTTGATCTTCTGTATTGCATACAAAATGGAGGATTCGGAGCCGCGTGGGCGGCAAAGGATCAGAGCACTGGCCGGCTGTTATGTCTCAAGGTGTTCCAATCTTTGCAAGACCCAGACGTAGCGAGATCCGTCCAGATGGAGCTCAGAATGTTCAGACGCATGGTGAAATCAAAAGGGGGAGAGAGGGGCAAACAATTTATTATAGAACTGAATAGATCCATCCAGCACGACACTACCGTTTTCTTCGCTATGGTGAGTGTTAGCCCTCTCCCTCTTGTACATCCAGCTCAGTGTCAACTTCAGGAACTGATGAGTGGTGACCTTGGCACGTATTTGTATACCGAACCGGAGAGGTGCAAACTGCATGCGCGTCGGTGGATGGCACAAATTGTTTGTCTACTCTTGACTTATTGCCGATTCCTATGTTAACTTACGATAGGCTCTTGGTATCGAATCTCTGCACGAGATGGGAATCCTTCATCGTGACATCAAATCCGAGAACATCCTTATCGACTGCCGCGAGAACGTCCGAATCATCGACTTCGGGCTTTCTTACTTGGAACGCACCGGCAAACCCCTCTGTCGAGGGACTGAGTACGCAATCGACTTCCTGGGCACTCCGCCATATATGGCTCCAGAAGTACTGCGCAACAAGGGACGGCCAATCCATCGGAGGAGGCGTTATGGCACGGCGGTCGACTGGTGGGGACTTGGATGTATTCTTTTTGAATTGGAGTCGCAGGACCACATGGTACGGTATCTACAAGTGTTAGAATGTTACTCCGTGTTTCGTGAGACTTATGCACCTTGCAGCTGCTTTTCAACACCGAAGAGGATGTTCATGCATACGTTGATTGGACCCAGAGGCCATGCCAACTTGAACAAATGTACTCAAGATTTGAAGGTCTCGATCCTGTCATTGTGGATCTACTAGATGGGGTAAGTCTTGTCTTCGTTTCTTGCTGTCGCTTCGGTTTGCATCTGACTTGAATGTTTCAGCTTTTGCGAGTCCAACCCTCAGTCCGTTATTCCCTGAACGACCTGGAAAAACACGATTATTTTCTGCTTTGCGACGGGTACGTCTTGCGGGGATGTAACAATAAGGATTAATAGCTGATTCCCTGATCAACAGAAGCGAGTTTGACAATGCCGCTGCCCGAGGTACGGATGGCAGTCCGGTTTGTTTGACGTGTGCTTAAATTTCTGAAACTGTCACTTTCAGCTCTAGAGAGACCTGTCCGCCCCGAGCTTGTACCGCAGTTCACAGGGGATCACGGGCCGAGCAAGGTCATTGAGGCTGCAAAGCTAAGCTCAATCTATGACTGGACAAACTTAAAATGGGCGCGGCAAGTGAGTGGATGACTAAAGATATGGATGGAATGGTCGTGTGCTGCTAGTATTGGCTCCATTCCTCCACATTATCAAGCTTTGATGCGGCGGCCATATGGATATTCCACACCTATAACGACCTACGCAAAAGTACTACTATTTTTCTCTACTTGTTATTGTTACACCGTTCCCGTTGAAGCATCATGTGGTCATCATTCTTGCGCAAATGAAGCTTCGGAAAGGAAGTTTGAACGGAACTTGATGTCGCCGTTTAAGCGATGATGAATTTCAGGGACGCCCCGCGTATCGGGGAATGTGAGCACTCCTTCCACAACCGAGACACGAAGCTGTGTACTGGCTATACAAAGGACATACAGTATGAATATTCATATGTGCTGTCAGTGGCTCCCAGTCCACGGTACAAGTACCACTTCCCGTCACTACTTGCGTCCACTAAATCTGCGGTATTGCTGCATTTCATTCGTTCTGCGGTGCATGGTCACGTCTGTGGGTCCCTGACAAGATTTTGACGCCGCACTGCGCAATTGTGTTTGGAGCATTTAAAAAAAACTTACTCCAGGGCCCTACGCGAAGGACACACTGTACGAGATTTCGCTGCCGCGCACTTGTTCGCTTTCTCCTTTTTCCGTCTTCTTCTTTCCAGTACCCACCGGGGCACTCTGCGTCGTTGACCTGACGCGTCGTCCCCGTCCCCAAGCGTTGTCGGAAACCAGAGCCGCAAAGGATGGGTAGTTCGGACAATCCCCCTGCCAGTGCGCAGCGCGCCCGGACCAAGGCACAAGATTTCTCTGAACTTTTCCGTTCTGCACATGGGTCTCGTCACTCTTCCCGCACAGGTGCTGGGACTGGATCTAGCCCATCGTCGACCCCTCCGCCAGGGGGAAAACCCGCAGGGACAAAAGCTCCGAGTCGGCGATCGATGCTCCCTTTCTTGGGTCGCAAAAAGCAAGAACAGTCTGCAGCGCCTGCTACCCCAATGCCGAGAAAGTCTGTTGGGAATGCGGCTTATACGCTCACACCGGTGAACACTGTTCGTCGCTCTTTTGGGAACGGGTGAGTGTCAACTTGTTCCCATTCATCGAGGCCTCGTACGCGACGGGGCCCTTAATTAGAAGCTTGACTAGAACAATAGTCAATGTGCTTCTAGTCCGCTCCTGACATGATGTGGAACGATTGCAGGCGTCTCTCCAGTTTTAATTCACATATACTGATTCCTGTTCCCCAGACACACGGTACTCATGATCACCCCCACAATGAACGGATCACCCGCAGAGCCACCTTTACCCTCCAAGCTTCCAGCAGTGGATACTCACCCTTCATCACTCGGGTCCAAGCTCGCGGCCCATTTCACTCCTTTGCGATCGCCATCTAGAAATAGCAAGGCCCGTAATTCTACGATACAGAATTCAGCTCCACCGTCCCCTCTACCATCTCCAGCTGCACTGTCGCCACCTGTCCCCGAGGTAAGAGCGCCATCCATCGAATCTCAGCATTCGAGTCTGCGGAGTCGCTCAACCACCCCTCGGCCTTTGCGGGGGCCTCATGCATCCGCCGCGGAGAATGGAGATGAAGAGGACTTTTCTGATCTATTCACCCTCCCTGATAAGCTCAGGAAGCCTCAGCTGTCCCCAAAGAGTCCTTCGACGACATCGGTACATGTATATCTCGGGGGCTCTCCGAAGAAGAGCGGTGAACTCACCCCAACGACTCCAACTACGCCGTTGGGTCCACCTCTTCAATTTCCAATACCCCCGTCGACGATAATCCCTCGGTCGATGTTAATGGACAAGGGTCTCCCTCGTTACTCAAGTGAGCTAGCGTCTCTGTCGTCACAGGGGTCGAGAGGTCCGTCCAAGCGCCCGTCACCTATTGTGGTAGACAGTGGTAGCACTCGATCGCTTTACAGCGACTTTTCTTCTCAGGATGAGCGACGAAGCATTCATCGCCGCACCACCAGCATTTCCGGGAGCGACACCGACACATCCAGAGCCAATGACTCGACTTATTCCGTGTCTAGTTTTAAACTCGCACCCGTGTTCCCGAAGTCTTCGATGAAGTCCAAGCTTTCAGGGTCTAGTGCAACGAAGGCATCAAGCGGTCCACCGCCCTCGGCCCCGTTACCATCCCCGCCTCTCTCTCCCAGCTCTGGCGGTTTAGGTCCCCGTTCGGCTCCTATTCCCTCGCCTAATCGCGTAGTGTTTCCACGCCCCAGGGCCAATACGTTATCCGTCACGTCCAACCTTGTGGTCCCTGGCCATCCGCTGCCCAAATCGAACCATTCATCGCCCTCGCGCTCCAGCAGGGTGAACTCAAACGTCACGCCTGACGAAACCGCCGATGAGCTACGAGAGGCCCTTTCTCAACAACGCAGGAAGAATGCCCAGCTTCAGGAATACATCGTCACCATCACCAAGCGCTATGAAGATGATCGTATGGCGATGACGAAGAGCATTGAGAAGCTTGAGCGTACTATTCGGAAGAAGATGAGGGAGATCGAAGGACTTCGGTGGCTCGTCATACATAATGGCGCCGTTAGTGACATTGATGCTGCCGCTAACCTTGCACGTTCTTCGCTTAGCACCCAGGATGGCGATACATCTGATGGCGTTCGGGGACCATCACCATTGCCGTCAGGCGCGGCGGCGCCTCCTCCTCATAACGGATTTCCCCTTCATCAAACAATGTCCAGACAGCAAGATGCAAGTATCACCGTGACAGCTGCGACCTCTACCCCGGAAATTCGCTCAGATGCATCGAGCTTGGCAGCGTCACTTCCAACGTCGTCGGTTTCGGAGACCACTTCGTTGACAACACCATCCCTATCCGTGATCCCCGAGCGTATACAGCGGATAGACGGAATTTCGCGTGCGGAGCGGCAGAAATTAAAAGAGGAAAGACGAGCTTCTAAAGCGCTTCGTCGTCTTTCGGCTGTATCAACCAAAGGATTGGGGACTGACCCTTTGATCCAGCCCTCCCCCGCCGATAGTCCGCTTAATCCGAACTTTGATCCCAAACAGGGCATGGACGAAGTCTTTGAAAAACTTCAGCCGTTTCGGCATACCTGAGAAATCCAACATAACATATTTAGTAAGAGAAACGTGTCTGGTACCATGTGCTTCTATTGACTTGCACACTCCATCCTACAGTTCATCTCGTTCCACTTCTGCTTTCGATCATTCATCGCCGCCATGAATAGCCATGGCCGGCATAACATGGACTTTAGGCATTTCGCATCGCATCATCTCCTTACCAATCACTATAACCACACCGGGCGGAGTGCTTCACTGGAACTTGAACATCCGCTCTATACTTTCGTTCGTTATACAAAGAGACAAGGATATCCCTTGTTCGCACTTCATCCCTCTTCACTTCACACAGGCGCGCATTCGCATTTAGTTCGTAGCGTATCTCCATAACCCCATCCATTTTTTTCCGTTAGATGTATTTCTACATCAAAGATCAGACTACCTTGCGATACACTCATACCCTCTTCTCCTTACGTGCATACCGCTCCCTCTTAATCAGACACATAGTTCTCCCTTGTTTTTGCTCTTCGGGTGATCGTCCCTGACTGGTCGTTTGATCACTCCAGGTTTAGTAGTGTGTACAGCATGGGCACTACGATACGTGGAGTACCCGCACCAATCATCATACGCGGAAATCCAAGCCAAGACTTGAAGTTCAACGAATAACAATCGGCTGTACTCTGGGAGACTTGTGATGCCATGGCTTGGGGGTGGTAACCTGACAATTTGAAGGCTGCCATAACCACCCTGACTCTCGAAGTTGAACCTCTACTCCAAGTGGTGATGAATTTCTTATGCTGGGGGTCAATCATCGTCTTTTCGGCATCGTTTCATTGGATTGACTTTCCCCGATCTCTAGCGCTCTCTACTGCCTTGTGCGCCGATCCGTCTAAACTGGCCGTGCCCATTAAGGGATGAATACACTCGGGCGGGCCCCGGGCGGTTGTTACAATCTGTCAGTAGAGACGGACGGTAACGTATTCGTTTGACAGCTCTTCGCGGGTCATTTCAAGACTGGGTGACATACAACAAAAAAAAATCTAGGGTCGTACCTGCACCAAACTCAAGCGGATACTTAGGGTCAAACGAGAAGTGCTGTAACTGTGAGTGTAAATGGCCTGTGAGAGATGCAGACATGATGAATCCCTAGTACAGTACCAGTAAAGAAGTTGTTGACGGAACGGAATATATCGCACGATTTGACATGAATACTTGGCCCCTCCCTGCAGTCATATCCGTTAATTATTTATTTATTACAGAGAGTTAGCCACTGTCAGACTATCAGGTTTGAAATACCACGGCCGACTTATCGCCTTGCGTCATGTTGCAACTTGTGCGGAACTTACGACGATCCTGAATGGGAACCTGAAGGGAACTGAGGTGGCGTTCGAATGAAATTTACAGAATCTCCAGGGCCATGTCTCTCGTCGGAGGCACCAGTACCCGGGGCTGTCCCATACTTGACTTTGGCAGTCATCTTGGGTTGTCAGTTACTTGGTCACACACCTCAAAATCAGATTCTAGCCATCATACTACGATTAACATAGTGTGGCTTTAATTCTGGGGATTAAACAGCGAGAATGAATGATAGCATTCACATCGTAGAAGATTGCTTGTCCGGATTGGAGGGCGGTGAAACCTTGAGGTGCGATGGGTAAGCGAGGAGGCGAGTTTTCAACTCCTCCCCGGTTAACCGGAGCCTGACGGAGATGCGGCATCATGCGAATGGAGTTCTGCCCAGCATGACAGAGCGGAATATATGTCACACGACTCGACATGAACACTTGGCCCCTCC
>QFEL01011085.1:0-12076 GCA_003316195.1 Neoboletus brunneissimus
CCAGGCAAGACACCGTCCCAGGGCCGTCGTTAACTCCAAAGGGTTCAGATTGTTTTTTATAGTCACCAATATCATTGGTGATCGAATCGACAACCAGGGGATGGGTTTTCGTAAGCTGAGCGTTGCTTTTTCTCCTTGGGGAACCTGATCAGAGTATATCGGTAGGGGGTCCGATAGATGTAAATATCGTCCTCATGACCAAGACCTTGGCGTCATTGTTCGTACAATTCTGAGGAGTTCAAAATGGTTCTGCGCTGTCGGGACTGGTTCCCCTCAGTGACAGGCACATTACATGTAGATTGCAGGGACTGGGTGTATTGCTCGTCCTCGCAATTCCCAATGGGGCTTTTATTCTATCAAATCGCAGCTTGGGTCGTGCACATGCAGGTAGGGGGATCATTTATACAGGGTGAGAATGTACGTATTTACTCCGGACAAACCTCACCAAGTAACTGCCCTTGAGGTTCAGTGGCGGACATGTACGTATATAAGTGAACGTCTGAAACATTCTTTTCTCATCGTTTCCGCTAATATTTGATATTGTGCCGCAATCAGCAAATCCATTGGTTTATGATGGAACAACAAAATCATGGTCATGGGGCCAATCTGCACGATCGGCGTGATGGCAAGTGGAGCTAAACGCCGCGGTTTCGTACAGCACCTGGATCTATATCACCCTGTCCCCACTGTGCCTCACGTTACATGGTACTTGCTGGATATCTTATAAAGAGTTTAGTCAAATTCATCGAGGAGCCGTCCAACTTCCAACCGTTTCTGTACTAGATGTTCGCAAGTGGTCGGCGCCCTAACGTCCTCGCGGGAGTGCCCCGTGTGTCAGCTACGTAAGGTTGGGAAGGATGTATGGACACGCGTTGCCGGAATCCCACTCGAGACCGTTCCTGGTGATAACCTTTGCGGCATATGGTGGACAAGCGCGGGATCACACGACTGTGTGATGTATTGAGATATTGACTCTTGAGCGTGTCCAAAAATTGTCCATTTAATACCTTCTCGAGATGCAACGTGGGTGACTGCAACATGCACCATGGGACGTGCGTCTCACCGGACGATATTGAATGTTCCATCGTGATATCATAGAGGAATGATGATTGTCTATAATGTCTAATTGCCACTCAAGGACCTCTCTCCTCTACTTTTGGCAGAAACGATGAAAGCCAGCAGGATTCATTAGTAGGCGCGTTAGAGATACGCCATGAAAGTAGTCGACATACATCAATATGGCCGTGTCGACCGTTTCGAAAGGAAGTGGCTCTCCGCTTTGACACATAACAGTCACCTGAACAACACTCGAGACTGGTCATCCAACAAGACTAGGAACGAGACATACCATCTATACAATCCGGTCCATGTCATCTATACGGGTATCGTTTGGATGGTGAGGGAGACTGGAAATGGGCTTACGTCTCCTTTGGATGATCCGCATTCGAGTGCTATGCCATCAAGTGCGCGGCGAATTTGATCGTCCCGTCTGGGGTCGCGTGTTGTCCAGGCAGGACCTAGGCTGATTCATCGGGTAAATGTCGAGGGAAAAGAGAGGAAAGCCAATCGAACTGACGGGAGGAGAGAACGTCGTAAGTATGTATCACGTGTCATGCGATGGATCAATGGTTTTGGCCTCGAAGGCGCGTGCCCCGCGGGCTCGGCTGGCGTTGCAAGCGTTGATGACCCCCAAGACTCTGTAGATGATACACGAGATTCTTGAGGTGGTATGGGTGCTTCAGTTGGTTTTGTGGTATTGTCAATCTGATGCTTGACACTTGTTAGACTAGGGTTATCTCCGGTGTCAGTACTACCACCATACGAGCGAACTTAAGTGCGTCCGACGTATGCGGTAAATGGAGATTTTGCACCGAGAACTACGCATGAAGGAGCTCCATTCGCCTTCATAGGCACATCCCACGCTCGTCCTCGACCGCGCTGGCCCATCGGAAAAAGAAAACCAGGACTTGAACGGAAATGGACTTGTTGAAGGATCCGTTGGACGACACGTCAATGATTACCATATCTGGTCATAGAAAGTGGCAGTCAGTGTCATTGTGGCGGCGCCATAACTCAACTTCTTGCCAATCAACTTGAAGGAACGAGCGAACTCGTAAAATAACGGTTGGTCCTTCACCGAGACCATTGTGGAACCCGCTCACCCCAGCGATAGAATTTGATAGCGTATGCCGTTCAGTATCGAGTGTCTAGGTTACGTACGGAGGTGGTGCCTCATCCGAGATGACTTCGACCAGTCGATTTGGTGAGTGTGACGGATTCTCGATCGTGGCACGTACCGTTGACATCGGGGACCATGGCGACGTGCAGGCCGGTCTTGCAAAAGCTCAAATGCAACGTTAGGGAGTAGTTTGGGAATAGCCTCCCCGACGCTGGTATCGCAGTCCGCCAGTCATGAAAGGCGTGTGAGAAAGAGTGGATCAGGTGTTCGAAATCAAGGGCGCCGGCTATGGGATGGTCGATCTCCGCAATCCATTCCGCCAGATGTCACCGACGACCATGCCGATAAGAGGCAATTGCGCCCCAAGTATTACTTGGGCTTATCATCGTGGGAGGCCGTGGAGCCGAGATAAGCTCATTCTCCCCGCGTTGACTGCCAGGTCATTCTTTACACCTTGTTAGCACCGGAAGACCGCCATGGAGGCGAAAGAAGTGTTCGACATGGAGCTAGCTGCTCGTGAAGGGCTGGAGAAGCTCGGATACACTCAAGAAATGACGAGGGTGCGTGTTTTTACCGAGTTCAAATTTTCATGCTAGATATCGATGATTCTCCCGTCCGCAGTCCCGTGGCTTGTTCCACATTCTTTTCAGTGAGTTCCATCCAACGAGCGGTGTCTCTTGTGCTTATGATTCTTTGTCATGATCGTGTGCAGTGACGTTAGGTCTGTCTGACATTACAACCGGTCTCGTGCAGGAGCTGACATGTTGGTGATTGTAGCCATTCTGGCAGTCCGTGAGTTACGACAGTGGTGTATCAATGTGTATCGTATTGACACGAACCAAGCTTACGGTCTGGCTGCTCCGATTGCTACGTCTCTCGTCGGAGGTGGTCCGGCGGTGATGATTTGGGGGTTAGCAGCTCCTAATCATCCCGTGGATATGACATTTGACACACGTTCTAGATGGATCCTTGTTTCCGTGTTAACTCAGATGCTTGCCCTGTCTCTAGCCGAAATTTGCTCCAAATACCCAACCTCGGCAGGCGCGTATTACTGGTGTTATCGTTTAGCTCCACCGCGTTACAAGCTTGTTTTCTCCTGGATCGACGGATGGCTCAACGTGGTCGGAAATTGGACTATTACGTTGAGCGTGACGTTTGGTATTGTACGCTCTCGTTTTGCGAAATCCACAGACTCACGGCGTTCGTCCTGCAAGGAACGGCTCAATTGATCGTTGCAGGTGCAGGCATTTACCACCCTGACTGGGTAGTAACTCCATGGCAAACATGTAGGTTCCCGATCGAAAGCTTAGTTCCTTACTCATCCTTGTCCAGACGTGATTTTCCTGGCTGTTACCGCCATTTCATGCGGATTTTGCTTGTTCTTCAATAAGTATTTGCCGAGCATTGATGTGCGTGACGCTTCGACCGTTTTCTGACTCTTCTGGTAAAGGTTGTTCTCTAGATTGCTTGCGCGTGTTGGACTGCCCTTGGTATCATCGGTAAGAGACGTATCAGGGGTTCATTATGCGTCATCTCACGCGATGATAACAGTAATCTTGATATGTTTATCCGCAAAAGCGGTCTCAGGTCGCCACTCTGCAGCATTTGCATTGGGTGGGTTTGAATCTGCTTCTGGTTGGACCCCTGGCTGGTCCTTCTTCATCGGCCTACTCCCTGTAAGCGATTCTCTACTTCAAGTAAATGACTGAAACGAATTCACGCGTGTGTCTGATGCGAATATTTAGCCCGGTATGTCCCATCTCCTTTGATATACACTACTCACCCTCCGGGTTACCCAGCCTACGTGTACGCTGCGATCGGGATGAGTAAGCGCAGATCATGTCATGTCACTCGTCATTCATCTGAGCGGTTGTGATAGTTACGAGCATGGCGGAAGAGGTGCAGAACCCTTCTGTGATCCTTCCAAGAGCGCTTTGGATGTCAGTACCGATTGGAACCATCGCAGGCATCGTTTTTCTCCTTCCAATCCTCTTCACGTTACCCGATATCACCACGTTGCTCCAAGGTGCGTCCGTATGGCGGAACTGCGTTTTTGATTATCCCTGAGTGTACGCACGGATGCTCAGTTAGCTCTGGTCAACCTATGGGCGTCATGTTCACGCTCATCATGGGTTCCAACGCTGGTGGCTTTGGATTAGTGAGTGCTACATCGACCAACTGGCGATGACCCTCGTAACATCGTTTACCTCTCCCTCTCAGTGGCTAATCAGTATGTCCCCACTCGTACCGCACTCTCCAACAAGAACCCTTCTGAATTGAACGTGACGTGACGTATCTATCTAGTCTTTGGCGTCGGCATGTTTTGCGCCATCTCGATCTCCTGCGCGGCATCGCGTGCAACATGGGCCTTTGCACGCGACAAGGCGATCCCCTTTAACGCCTACTTTGACCAGGTCAGCACCCGGTTTACCGACGTCCCCGTGAACGCCCTGCTGTTATCGACGATGATCCAAGTGCTTCTCGGACTCATCTACCTCGGTTCTTCGACGGCCTTTAACGCCTTTTCTGGAGTCGCGGTCATGTGCCTCGGCGCATCGTATGCGCTGCCGGTCGCGATATCGCTCGTGGAGGGGCGGAAAGAGGTTGCGGATGCACCGTTTGGATTGGGGAGGGCGGGGGTGGTCGTGAACGCGATCTCGGTGCTCTGGGTTGTGTTCGCGATCGTGTTGTTCTCGATGCCTGCAGTCGTTCCGGTAACGCAAATGACGATGAGTTGAGTCCCGTCCCTTTTTTTNNNTCGTGATGTGGATGGGAACGTGCCAAACCACACACATGAGAACGGAAGAGAGGTGTCGTTGCTGACTTATCTTTTTGCGAACAAACGTTTATAGATTACGCTTCGGTCGTGTTCGTCGGGTTTGCGGTTATCAGCGCGGTGTGGTACTTGATCAGTACGTTCGCTCCTTCTTGTGGTTCTTTCACTTTTGTTTCTCGTGCTGACGACGCGCCCGTTCGTTCCCCCCGTTTGTTACCACCGCTTCGTGTCAATCATCACTTAGACGGTCGTTTCCACTACACGGGTCCACCCGTCCCATCGACCGAATCGGAAGCGTCCTCGGCGGCGCCGTCCAAAGTCGAGTGAACACCAACGTATGCAAGTAACCCCCTTGTCCGTCCCGGACGTGGTTAGAGTCGGACAAGGAGTCTATACCATAACCGATAGCGTGTGTATTACATGGAACGATTGGATGAGAATGATTCGATGGAGAAAGCGTTGACGATGAGGACATGAAAACGGCTATCCTCCCTCCTTTCCCCAGGCTACCCTTCCTTTGCCCGTGTGCGTCAAACATATTAAATGAAGCGTTGGGTTATATCGCATGGGGGGTTAAAAAAAAGAATCCGTTTCGAAACAGATGGCAGAGCAAGTAGCGAGCGAGGAAATAAAAGTGACTCCACGACAAGCTTGGGATGATGGTACAATACCTATCGATACGAACAACAACAACGACAACGCGAGAGAAATACAAACAGCAAAAAGGGCATAAACAAAGAAAGGCAAAGCCCGGGTCTCACGCCGTCAGCTTTGGAATGACCTTGATCATCTGATCGATGTTGATGAACTGCACCCAAGCCTCCAAGTCCTTTGCGTTGTCGTGCCAGATAAACTTGGACTCTTTCGTCCCCCGGAAAAAGGCGCACGCGCACTGATACGTCTCTTCGATCACTGCCCCGCTGCGCTGTACCCCGAGCTGGGCCTTGAACACCCGGAATTCCCAACCTTGCAGCGGATGGTCGTCCCCGCGTGCGCTCTCGTTGGGGATGTTGAACTCGAGTCGGGACCAGTCGAATCCGCGCGACTGGCCTACTGCTTTGATGTAGGCCGCTTTGAGGGAGAGGAGGATGCACAGCCGACGGAGTACGACTTCGTCACCGAGCTCGGGCGCGACAAACGTCAACTCTAACGGGGTGAGCTGTGTTGTGTCCCCAGTAAAGAAGAACAAAAGGAGGGAGAAAGGCACCGAAAGGAAAGCATTGGCCCAAGAACGTATCGGAGGGAGGGGGAGTGCGCACGCGCGTCAAAATCGTCAAGAAGTGTGTGTGTGTAGTCATTTCAAGGAAAGAACGGACCTTGTGGGCAAACGATTCGGCGTAGGCGGCTACGGAGACGCCCCGAGGTTCTACGCAGAGTTGTTTGATGCCGAGGCCGATGTTGATGACTTGTCGTTGACGGCCTTGGGTCATGACCATGCCACACAACGAATTGTCGTAGGCGAGATGGTATCCGATCATTGACTGGAGAAACTTTTCTGGTGGCATATCGTCGGGTGACTGTGTATGGTGTAGTGATGAGATGGGGTCGGAACGGGACAAGGCAAAGAAAGGGGATGATGAGCGATATTTTGGCGATGCGTAAAAGGAAAGGACTTGACAGACGGACCTGCTCTATCCAGTGCTTCCCGTTCGATGTCTCGCAATCCTTCCACTTTGTTCTCGATATCCGTCTATGTCGCATCATGAGGAGTGGTAGCATTTGTGATATGATTTGGCCTGCATGTACCAGGCATACACGACATGGCGAGGACAGGGAGAGCGGGAGAGGTGGGAGAGAGAATGAGAGATGTCGTCGGAAAGATGGGCACATGCACAGCAGAAACTCACGAAAAGATTCGATAGACGTGCAATCATACGGTATCCTCGCATGCGGTGCACACTCCCTCACGAGATGAAAGCACTTGTCGTATTCCTACCACGCATGAGGTACGAAAACCAGTCGCGCGCGCACGGAACGACAGACACACACCTCTGTCGTGACATCGCGATTGAGCGAGAGCATCCAAACCAGGATAGGGCACTCCATTTCACAGGGGAAAAAAAGGCAGGGTCGATGATCCGCTTTGTTCTTGTTTCGGTGTTGGGACCTCTTCTTTTTTCTTCTTCTATGGATACCGATATTGGGGTATAACGCGGAGAGTAACTGAGAAAAAGTCGAGAAGCGTTTGACTCAGTGTCTGACCAAGTGGCATCGCCTTGAAAACCCGAGCGAGGACGGCGCATTACCTAGAGCGACAACACACGAGATTCCTAGCGATTCCCGTTGCGCGGGTTGAGAAAGGGAGGAAATCCGAGACGGGGACGAAAGACTCGAGAGGACGGATGAGGGGGACGGTCGGACAAGCGGGGACACGGGTGGGCCATTTTATAAAAGTGATCAACGCCAAAACTGTACGTGTTCGTTCGAATCCCTTGCACGTGCTGTCGGCCCTCCTCACTCACTCTTTCGTTCCCGATTGCCATCCGACCTCACATCGGTCCAAGGCATGTAACGCACAGCCTGCCAAGCTTATCGGCCCAAACGCTCGATGGCGTTATCTCGTTCAAAAAAAAGAGAGAATGGCTCTCGGAGGTTCGCGTAAATATGTCCCGTTTCTCACCTCCCGAAGAATACCAGGTTGCGATTTCCATTGAACTTTTGATCAGCTGATCGATATCTCGATCCTCGTCCTCCGGTCCGTACTGTTCGCATCCAACGGACAGGTGCACAAGTGCAAAATGGAGCCCTGGATCCGAGTCCAAACCCCCATCATTGATCCCCCGGCTCTCGGAACCAGAGAGGAGGCCGGCGGTCAGAACACAACCATCGGTAGGAGCATCGTCGAATCAAACACCACATCCGTATGAGAAAAGTGAAAAAAAATGGAGAAACGTGGACCTCTTCCAACGCGCGAAGAACACATGGCCGCCTCGTGTGTACAGTTCCTGCACCGAAACGAGTCGAAATTGACTCGTTTCCGATACACGTTTTTTTTTTCTCTTTCTCTGCGTCACTGGCGCGGTACCACGAAAAAAAATCTGATCATGTCTTGTGACCTCAACAGTTTTAGGTTTGGTTTGGGGAACGACAGCTTCATTCCGAAAACATGCCCACCGATCCCCAGTAATCAACCCATCGCACCACGTCCACAGCCGAAAGCGGCTCCAGGGTCCTCATCGTCTTGCTCACCCGCAGAGCCACCTCCATCACAAAACTCGTAAACCCAACCGCTTCCTCCGTCCCCGTCCCTGAGCGAGCACCATCGCGTCGCATCCCTTCATCGCCCTCCGCCAAAAACCGCATAAAATCGAGCAGTTTAATGGCAGGCTACAAGTAAAAATAGAAAAAGTGGTTCAGTAGCGGTCACAAATCGGACGTATCATAAAAGGAACGATTTTCTTTTTCTTCTGATGGAAAACGTACCAGACGTCTGATGTGGGCCTCGTTCATACCACCCGCCGTGGTGCCTGCACACTCATTCAATCGCGTGACCCATTGGCTGAATGGGATTAACGGGAGTGGGGATGACGTCAGACGTTTCTGATGAACAGCCTCGCTCATAGGCCGCATCAAAGACTCCCATGCTATCGGTCGGGGATGCACCAAGTTCACAGCGATAGGGAGTTCCTCGTCTGCGAACGCAACATCCAGTATCGCATCCGATACGGCATGTGGAGGAAGCCATGACGTGACCTAACGTATCCAACACAATTCTCGGTCGAAATCGAAAAACGATCAAGGACGGATCGACTTACCCCGCGGGCTTCAGGGAATGCGCCCAATGCCACGCTCGACTTGACGATGATGGGAACCCAGTCTGCCGTCGACCACGCTCCCCGCGGTGCACCGCCCGTGATCTGCCCGATCCTAAACGAGGTCGCCGGCAAGCCACTCATCGCAAGTATCTGTCCACACAGAAGTAATGAGAGACTTGGATCCAGAAACGGTACGCACCCGCTCAGACACATACTTGCTCGCCCCATACCCCGGCCCCACAGCAACCCCCGCATCCAACTGTACCTCCTCCGGAAACGCCCCCCTCCTCTTATCCCATCCTTGCGCCGACGCCACCGACGACGTGAACAAGAACCTCGGCTTATCCCCCCCACGCCCAAGATCAATCAACCGCCGCGTTCCCATCACGTTCCGCTCAAACGACGACAACCCGAGATTGAAATCGACCCGCCACGCAGTGTGGACGATCACCGTCACCGAATCGCGGATCTCGTCGTACGTCCGATCGTCGAGGGAGAGGTTCGGTTGGGCCGTGTCCCCTTGGACGTGAATCAGCTTGTTCGAATCGAGGATGGCAGTGTCGAGTCCGCGATCGGCGAACGCGGCTTGCTGTCTTTGTTTGATGGGAGTATCAGATTTGGAGGGCCGGTTGAACGCGTATACGACGGCGACGTCTTCGCGGCTCAACAAGGACGCAAGCAGATACGAGCCCAGTCCGCCCGTCGAACCGGTCAATAAAACGACATGGGGATGGTGGATCCTCCTAGGCATCCTCCCTGGCGTGCTACCGTCCCCCAAACCGACAGCATACTTGGAAATCATGTTCTCGATCTCCGTTTTCACGTCTGGAACAGGCAAGGACGTCGCATCAGCACCCTCCCCAACGACGCATTCAATCAGATGAGTAGCAAGCCGCCGAAGCGTCGGGTTCGCGAAGACGACGTTTTGACCGATCCGAGATGCTGCTTCTCGAATCCCTTCGTGCGGAGAAGCGCTCAAGGACCCGAGGATGCGGTTCTTGAGGAACGTGGACGACAAGCTGCGTGTGGCGTGCACGTGTGGCGTTCTGATTTTAGCAACACCTCTTGGAGCGCGTCATGCGAATGAATAGGTACAGACCTGTCAAATCCCTGCTCGAATACGTCGACGTCGACGTGGGTAGGCTCGCCCGCGTTGACGGCCGTCGCATGCGCCATCAACCAGTTCTCAACCTCGGTTTGAGACCAGGTCAAAGGCAGTGGGACGTCGATTCCAGCCTTGGCACTCGCCTCCACAGACGCATACCTACGTAAATTTCCACGACCATAAGGATAAAGCAAAACTGGCACCCGAAACACTCACAGTGCATCGATCTCCGATTCATACAACGCCATCGTCGCCTTCTTTATCACCGTCCCCTTTCCGGCGCGCAACATCGGTTTCTCCTTGTTCGTCACCAGGATCATCTCCTTGAAGATCCGGCTGAACGCAGGCGCCTCCTTGTTGGCCTCATCGACGTCCCGCCTAGCAGCCAGTCTCAGGTACCGACGAAAAAAGAAGGGGGGGGGCAGCCCAAGACTACACACCATATCTTGTTCCTAAAGTCGGCGACCTGTTGGTCGTCCGTGACGTCGATCGCGTATTTTGGCCTGGGCTCGACGAGCACCCCCGTCTGGTTCCGACCGCGCCCAAACATGCACACGCCCGACAAGACCGGACTCGATCCGATCACGGTTTCCATCGGCGCCGGCACCGTCTTCTCGCCCGAAGAGTGAACTAGGACGTCGTCCAGTCTTCCAACGCTACACAACACGCACCCACGCACATATATATATATCGGCCAGAGCGTGAGAATCGTTTGGCGCGACGCAAACGACGGACGTACACTTTGTACAACCCTTGGATGGTAGGATGTTTGAGGAACGCGTCCGAGCTCGCGTACCCCTTGACATCGGGCAGATTCTCAACAGACACCCGATGCGTCGGACAAGTCTGCACCCCCGCACACGGGGGGAAAGAGACGAGGCGAGCCCGCGGTCAGCCCCGCCCGACCCACATCCGCACCAACCACACACGCACCAACACTTGACACTCGTACGTCCCATCTCCCTGCGCCACCCATCGTATCTGCTGATTCGGTCCAAACCGCACCCAGTCCCAAAGGGCCCGTTCGGCGGGACTCCGGAACGAGTACGTGATGGCGCAAAACTCGGTCGCGCCGTAGACCGCGGAGAGACGGACGCCTGCGGCCACGAGCGCATCCCCCGTCTTTTTGGCGAGTTGTCCACCGGCAAATACCTCCAAACGAACGCGTCAGGGGGGGATAAAAACAAGGAGGGCAGAGACATACGACGTATTCCAACCGACTTAGGAACTGGACGGCGTCCGGCGAGGTCGCCCATTCCTCCAAGAACGCAGGGACGACGACGAGCGCGGTCGATTTGGTCTGCTGGACGACTTTGATCGTGTTTTGCGTGTTTGGGATGACAGGGGCCGTTGTAGGATCGTGATAGGACGTCGGAGCGTACACGGACACGCTCTTGAGAGAAGCGATGGGATAGTACAGCTGTACATACATGCCGAGGGTGTGAAACGGCGGGAGCGACGCCCCGCCAATTCGGATCTCTGCGGGGAAATCGACATGCTCTAACACGGACGCTGATGTCGAAAGACGACAGGCGTTTGTGGAGGACGAGTGAATTGAGGTTTCAAACGTATAGGGAAACGTGGGGAATACGCACGTGTGATGCACCAATGTACGGCGGTCAAATAAGTGATCGGGATGGGTTTTGGGAATCCCGTGCTCCCGGACGAGTGGAGGTAATACATGACCGCGTCGCCAGCGGGCCGTTCATCCGCCTTGGGATAGGGCACGAACGGCGTGCTGGCCGTTTCCTTGCCGAGCTCTGGGTACGCGTACACAAGCGCAGGCGGTTCCACAATCTCGAGATCGACGATCGGCGCGTCCACGTCGCCCAGGGAAGAGGTAAACTCGGTCCGAATGCCGTCCAAGAGCGCTCCGAGAGAATGTCGAGTCGCAATCAAACGGCGACAGTTCGTCTTTCGCATCATGTCGACCACAGCAGCCGATGAATTGCGAGGTGACATTGGGAATGGCTATTCGTCAAACGAAAGAAAGGGAGGGGGGTCGAGATCGGGTCGCGCTAACCGACCGATGTAGGGAGGGACGTACGATGAGACCAGCATAGATCACGCCGAGCGTGAGTGCTTGGTAGAGGATGGTGTCCGAGTTGGCGATGATGGCGATGATGGCGCCGTCGGGGCCCTGACGGTTTGGACGGACGACGTGGGCGATGCGTTGGCACGCGCGGTAGAACTCTAAATGGGTGACGTGGCAGAGGTCGTCGACCCGTTCGTCGTAAAAAGTGTAGAAAGGCCGAGTCGCG
>QFEL01011085.1:12210-25483 GCA_003316195.1 Neoboletus brunneissimus
GTGGACGGTGCAGGAGAGGACGAAAAGCGGCGTGAGTGGCGGAGGACTGCAACGTGTGCCGTCCCCATGGGGGGGTATTTATGCAGGATCGGCACCCCGAAAGAAAGAGACGGAAAGGGGAGGCAACGCGTCAACTTTTTTTCCCCTCCTCCGAGGGCCTGATAATTGATTGAGGGGTGGTGACACGACACGGCTTCGGGATAGGATCTCGTCAGACATGCATCATACTAATCACGGTTAGAACGTTGACGTCACTTCAAGGGCAAGATGCGCGCGGCGGCGGCCACTCGGTCGTCCGACAGCTCTCGGCGTAGCAGGTGCATACAAAACAAGGCGGGAACGAAAGACCGAGGCCCGCCCGTTCGTACCGTCTAGACCAAACGAGTTCCGTCAAGGACAATCCTCGGAAGCGATGGTAGACATACCCGTACGTGCGAGATGAACGTTCTCAGGCGAGATCGCTGTTCACTCGATCAGATTGGCTGAGGGGTATGAGAAGGCATGGTTGCGCACCGACACGACGGTATGCAGACAGGGAGCGCGTTGTGCTAAAACGTATTCGCGGCGTGTCGAGCGTCACATCAAAGTGTACAAAAGTGAGGAAACGACGCCAAGAGACGCATGGTTCTTGGGCGCGAATGAGGGCCGATACCAAAAATATCACGACTGTCGTCGGTCGCGATGGCTGGCTTCGGGGAGTCGTGAAAGCCATCTGAACGTTCGGGACGAGACCCAGTCGTTGACGGGACCGATATACTTCGAGTCTGCCCACGGGCGAGTGCCAATCCCCTCGCCCGAGTCAGTCTCACGCCCTCATCGTCTTCTCGACGCGGTCCGAGACTCGGACTTTGTATGATCAGACCGACTTCTTATCTCGAAGAGCTAGGCCGAGTTTGACCCCCGTTGCTGATACCAGATAGCCCGACGTTCCTCATCACCCAGTCGTCGTCCTATTTTCGCTTTCCATGCCAACCTACTCTCACGTTCTTTTTATACATGACAGGACAGCGGTACCCACATCGCCACATCTGCATTTCTACCAAGTACGTGGGGGATACGAGGCAACAGGGACGTGACGGTCTGGACAATGACGACAAAAGGGCACCCGACACCACGATGGACAGTGACGTGACTGTGCAGGTCGTGTTCATGTCCCCTCCCTCGTTGCCCGTTCGCCGTTCTCCCGGTCACTTTTTGTCTACTATGGCAACGGCGTTCATATCTCGGAATGGAGGTCTGGTCCATTCTGAGAATGGAAGATAAGGACGAGCCTGCGGGGACCGTCACGGTCACTGGGTCATGTAGATGCAGGTCGCGCCCATAAGCCCCTTGCTGAATATAACTCACAGACCCTCTCACCCTCGTTCTCATTCCCCCCTCCATCCACCCAATCGTCGTACAGCAGATCCCACCGTGCCCCGAGAGCGTACACAGGCATGGGTCGCAACCCGCCCCCATACTCATGATCGTGGGCTCTCGGACCCACATGCAGTGCCCTGCACAACGCACAGGATATAGGGAACACACGCACGACCCAGACTAACCGCCCACCCCTTCCTTCTCTTTCCAACGCACGCACGCACGCACGATGAGCCCAGCGAGCATCCACGCCGAACCTGTCTCGCCCAACGGCGGGGGACACTACATCGTATCGAACCCCCCCTCGTCCACGCCGACGATCGACGTCTCCTTTGATCGTGCCGGACTGGGCGACTTTTCAGCTCAGCTGAACCCACCACCGCCTCTCTGGCCACACCGTCTCTCCGCGTCGTTCTCAGCGATGGCGGACCAGATCGCAGCGACGTCGCAGGCCCTCGCGCTCGTGCCGTCGACGGCGTTTGGCGGGTCGGATGCCAGTGCCGAGTTGGGGACACTCAGGGGAAGGCTCGACGGGATCGAGCGGACGCAGGAACAGATCATGGCCGAGTTTGAGGCGCTCAAGACGCAGTTGGCGAGGGGCGGAATGGATCTCGGAAAGGTGCAGATAAACGGGAACGGGAACGGGAACGAGAACGGGATCACGACGGTATCGAACGACGGCGAGGGTGAGGGCGAGGGTGAGGGCAAGCCTGCGATACCAGACCCGGCTGCACAGGCGGCCAAGATAGAGGAGCTGGAAAAGAAGCTGAACGAGCTGAGCGAGTCGGTCAAGCTCGAGTAGGTTCCCTTCTTCTCCGTCTTCTTTGTTGCATTTCGGGAAGCGATCGATTTGGACTTTTTTGTTCAGACAGCAACGCCTGCCAGTACGACTCCACAATTCGCGCGCGACAATCATGAAGGCGACGTTGAAGACGCCGATTATGGCAAATGGCAAGCCTGCGCCGGGATTCCCTACATCACGGGGCGAGTTTGAGCACATCACGAGTGCGTTCTTGGGGGTTCTCGTGAGATTGTTCCCATACTCATGCGAACCGCTACAGAGGAGCGCTACGAAGCACTGTTGAAGGCGTACGGTCAGCCGTTGAAAGGCGACACTGCTGCCAAGCGAGATGCGCTGCGCTTGTTCGCCGGGATCCCACAAGACGGACAGTAGACACCAAAAGCCCAACCGAGTCCGAGGGATATTAGCTCATACGAGGGATCAGATCGCGCTCGGGAAAGTATTTAAACTGTCCTGCCTCACGTAGCCGTCCTGTATCCCCCCCCTTCCTTCTCCCCATCGATCTGTATAGACTCGTCTTGTCTCGACGCTGCCTGATCACCATGATCCCCCCTCACTCGCCCGTTCAGACCCTGCTCGAATCCAACGCAAAATGGGCCGACGCCGTCGACACTGCCGAGCCCGGCTTCTTCCGCAAATTAACCGAGGGTCAATCCCCAAAGGCAGCGCTTATTTTCTGCCACCTCACCCGCCTATCACTCACCTCCTTTTTTTATCGCCCTCAGGTCCTCTGGATGGGATGCGCCGACTCGCGCGTACCAGAGTCGGTCTTCACTGCCGCACGTCCAGGAGACATCTTTGTCCACCGTAACATTGCAAAGTACGTCCCTCTCGTCTCCGTCGACCGTGCACGCAACCCCCCAAAAGCCAAATCCACCCAGGCGACAGCAGCGCCCTCGCAGTCCTCTCCTACGCCATTGGCGTCGTCGGCGTCGAACACGGTACGTTCCCCCCCCCACACACACACACACGACCCCCAACCCTGACCGTAAACACCAGTCGTCCTCGCCGGACACACCCACTGCGGAGGCGCAATAGCCTGCTACCAAGCCGTCTCCACCGCCGAAAACCCCTCCCAAGCCAAAATCGAGCCCGAAACGCCCTTTTCCCGCTGGCTCGCCCCTCTCACGTCCCTCGCCGCCTCCCTCGACCTCTCCAACACCTCTCCCGACGCCGCCATCGACGCCATCGTCGAGGCCAACGTGAAACGCCAGGTCGAACACATTTGTGCCGCTGAGCCGGTCCAGCAGGCGTGGGCGGCGGGCAAGAACATTCAGGTTCACGGGTGGGTGTGCGATATTGGGTCGGGGAGGATCAAGGATTTGGGGGTGTCGCGCGGCCCGGGCGGTGCTTGAGGCAACGGCGGTGCACGCTGAAAAAGCGTTGTTTGTTTGTACTCGGAAACGTTGCCCAAAATGGCATGTCGTATGCATTCATGGTCGTCTAGCGTAATGAACACGGGAGAGACGCATAAAGTGCATGGCTGATCCAGAGACGGGTTGTAATATTCAGCGACGCGATCGTAGAAAATATACCAGAGTGATGGCTACCTTGACCCGGAAACCGAGTCATAGTACGACGGGAGATGGCTGTATACAGTTCAATCCTTTCATGTGCGAGACAGATATGTTCCATTGCAGTTTTTCGTGTAAAGCCCTACACGCAAGAGGATACGTGTGTACGTTTCATGCATGGCATAGACACTGTCCAGAAAATTAAACCACAAGTACACGGAACAAAAACAGACAAGACACGATCGGGTTGAAAAGCAAAGAAAGAAAGAAAAATGTATGCGATGCATGAAAGAAAAAAAAAAAAAGAATAACATAGAAACAGATGAAACGATCCTATGATACCACCTCACAAGCGTCCCATCGAACACACATCCTCAACACACGACACAACACTTCCACCCCCCACCCATCTCCCCACTCCGCGGACGGTTACCCCTCTCTCGATACCGACCCGAAGACCCGGATGGCACCCCTTCGCGCATCAACATGCTCGCCCGCGTTGCCGCCTCGAACACGTCGTCTACACCCTCAATCTTGAGCGCCGAACACTCCTTGTACGCCCGCGCCCCTATTTCGGAAGCTACGCGCTCCGCCTGTGCACGCGAGACAAAGTTGCCAATGTCCGGCGCGTTGGGCCCCGGTCGCAGGTCGGCTTTACACCCCACGAGCAGGATGGGGATCGTCGGGCCGCATATGCTCCGGACTTCTTCGATCCACTGCGGTGATAGGAAAGAAGCGAGCAGGCAACCATAAGCATGAGCGTGAGAGGAAGAGCGAGTGTGAGAAGGAAAGGAAGAGAGAGGAAGAGAGAGGAAGAAAAAAAAAAGGGCCACACGCACCTTGACAGAAACGTTCTCGAGCGAATCCGGCGTATCGATCGCAAACGCGATCAAGATGACGTGCGATTTCGAATACGAGAGCGGTCGTAGACGCTGTCCAGCAAGAGTGTGTCACTGGCACGCCTCAGACCAACGAACCACGAGCGGGGAACCTACCTCGTACTCTTCCTGTCCACTATCCCCCCCACCCGCGTCAGCCCATCCACACCCCAACACGAAACACGACGGAAAAGACACGCACGCAGTATCCCACAACGCCAACTGCACCGGTTTCCCATCCAACCTGATCTCGGCCACATAATTCTCAAAGATGGCTACGCATGGGTCACCCCTAAGCACGCCCGATCGACGCACACAAGGACGGACTCACTCGGTTGCTATTCACAGCCCACCCGCACCAGTCCCATACCACGAACCGAACCGAGCCAAAGCAGCAAGGAAAGCAAGTCAGCCTACCCACCCCAGCGCACCAAACAACCGAGCGTAGGAACCCGAAACACCACTCACGTATTCTTTTGGGAACTCGCCTAGCGCAAACGAACACAGGAGCGAGGTCTTGCCACACGCACCTAGTGGCGCAAAGTCCCATCCACAATCACCGTCCACCCATACCCACAGTCACATCCGTCCACAGCCCCCGCAACACAAACGCACACACGGAACAATGAAGCCGAGCATTCGCCGATGGACCGCAACACGAAACGAAAACGAAAAACGGAATGAGATGGATGACACGAGACGAGACAAGGATGACCACGAAACCAAATAAGAGATGAGAGACGGGGGAACAAGACGAGAGAAAGAAAAAAGAGAAAAGAATGGACTTGCCATCACCGACAATGACCAATTTCCTCCGAATCTAAGCCAACCGACGAAAACGAAAACGTGAGTCGTTTCGCCCAGACTGGCCCCTCTCGCAGATGATGAACCGGAGGACACATACCGGGTTTTGCGACGACATGGTGAAGAGCTACCTGGACCGTGTAGAACGTGAAACTTGCAAAGACTTGGGATCACAGTGACAAAACAACAGCGTCGACACTCCCCACGTACAACGACAACGAAAAGAAAAGAAAAGGAAGTGTCCGAGTGGTGAGAGGGAAAGAGAGGGTTGTTCGCAACAAGCCACTCTGTGGATGCAGCCGCAGCTCTTTCGGCACCACATTCATTACGTAATACACATCGCCTCCTCGTCTCGTGTGCCCGAAAACAATAATTAGAAAACAATGCGAGTACAGCGTCGACAGTGCAGAAAGAAAAAAAAAGGACAAGGAAAACCTAGAGAAGGTATACAGAGCACACACGGACACAGTCACACCACCCAACGACTAGTGCTCTCTCACTGAGTCGTGTACATCGTCTACACCCGCAGCTTGAATCAGCACGAACGAAAATAACACCACGAAACACACTCACCCTGGTCCATCGCACCTTTTGCGCAGCCGTTACTAACCCGCTCTCGGGTGTCCACTCTTCCGATGTCAAAATCACCGCCTCCAACATCTCCGTCGGCTTGAAGGCATTCTTCTTGCTCACCGCGTTGCATTCCTTCAGCACTAACCCCTGCACTGCCTTATCGTGGCACAAGTCCGCGAGTGGCGTGGCGGACTTCACGCCGGGCAGCGAACCCTGTGCAGGCATGTGGCGCAGATGCGGGTTCGTGGGGAACGATGATCACAATCGGTTCTTTGGTCTCGGCAAAGGCATGCGCTTGATGTTGGCAACGAGATTGCACGACTTGTATGTCGTTTCGGGGCGTTCCAACCACATCAACGTTAGAAGGAAGGCAGTCACATGCTTCCAAGAAACTGTTCAATGACCAGTACATCAGGGCTGGCGGCGCGTATCTCGTACGTTTCAGGGATGACGAACCCGTACCTCGCCACCTTGGAGTCTTGCTAAATTCGTCATCCTAGAGAATACCGTATGGAATCGGCGGTTCTAAAACGCCGAACCATACCCACTAATCGATCAGACCGAGCGTCCCGTCCGGGTTCTACTGACCGACATTCCCAGTCCTTAACCACCCATCCCTCGTAAAGATCGTTTCATCCTCGTTCAAATCAGGACGCTTGTAACATTCCTTGGCCACCGCAAGATCTCTAACACAAATCTTGCCCTGAGGCGGGTTCCCAGTTGCCTTGTACCCAGCGACATCTATCAATTTGATTTTAGCGTAGGGCATAGGAAGCCCCACAGAACCCGACCGCATAAACTCGGGCGGCAATACCGCACACACGGCGCAGGATTCTGTCATCCTATGACCTGCAGTTTTGTTGCTCAACCCTCTATACACCGATAGTACAGACAGAAAACCAACCTTGAAGCACCGTCACCACTACTGAACGCAAGACGGAGATGTCCCCAGGTGGCCGCTTTCACCCCACTCACCATAGCGGCGTCCGCAACGTCGGAAAGTACAGGCACGTTGGCCATCCTCACGGCCATGGTACCATTGAATACAGTCTTCTTCACACCCCCGCCCGCGTTCACCTGGATAGCATTGCGGGTCGTCTCCCAAACCTGAGGTACCCGAAAAGCATCGTTGGCCAAAACACAAGAATCTCCCCCTTGCAGTTTCGGACCGACGCATCCGTCAACGTCTTGACACGTCCGTACCCCGTCTTCATCCCCAACATAAACAACGTCAGTTCCACCATATACTCCAAGATATGCGCGAGGGGCAAGTACGCGAGAAACGTATCGTCCGAGTGCAGATGGTGCCCGAACGAGTAATAGAAATCCCCAACGGACGCCACCACGTTGCCATGAGTAAGCACGACACCCTTGGGTGCGCTCGTATCGCCACTCGTGTATATAATGAGTGCCACATCATCTGGCGTGGGCTTCCCAGCTTCTAGGATATCAAGGGGCCGCATCAGGTCGGTCGCCCGTAGTTCGTAGATCGAGACCACCACAATGTTCTCGTAGATGCCCCGAATCTGGTCGAGCATCGTCGACTTGACGTCACCGTCATAGACAACCAGTCGGACAGACGGCGTGTCCTTGAGGACGCGGGCCAATGTGGGGAGGAGTTCAGCATTAGTGAAGATGCCGACACAGTTGGGCTCGTTGAGTGAGTGCGCGAGACCAGCCTCGCCGAGGGCATCGTAAACAGTCGCCACAGGCGTCGAGATCCCTGCGCACGCATGGGACATGAACTGCCAATTCACACTGTAAAAAAAAGAAAGAAAGAAACGTGAGACTCCACACTCATAAACCCCCTCCGGAGCACCCCTGAAACCACGACGTACCTCGCCCAAGCATAAATATCGAACACCTCCGTCTTCAAAATCCCATGACGCAACCACCCGCGTGCGAGTTCCGAAATCCGCGCTTGAACCTCGAGAAAGCTGATGTACTCGAAATACGTTCACTTCTTGGTTTCGGTCACTTCCTTGCCTCTGACCATCTTCTTGATCTCTTTTTCCTCCTCGTAGATTCGGACGATGTTGCGCCACCCAACGACCTCGCGTGAACCGTACATGACATCTGGTATCACATCGATACCCTCAAAGGGCCGCGTGACTAGTCTATCATCTGTGCTAGCCAACCTGCGAACGGCCTCGCCATGAGAGGGCACGATGACGGATCCCTGGCCGAAACAGCTGCGCTGGACCTTGGTAGACATGGATGTCGACTCGCTTGGGTCGTAGTCGTTGAACGTAGGTCTTCCCTCAGAATCCCAACCTAGCGTTGTTGGCAGACCACTGTCAGCCTGCAAATGGCAAATGCCAGGGAACAGTGCATGGGTCGGGTCAGGCAGTACGCGTGTGTGGAGTGCTAATGCAGCGTAGACTTGTAATTGTACCTCGTACCGGAACTATGTACTACAGTGCAAATTTAAAGCTCAGATTAGATTTTGAAACTCAACCTTCCTACACTTTTGTAGTACCAAGTAGTGTACTCGAGCGACTACAGTAGCACGTGGCGATTTTCATGCTAGGACCGAATGGCTTACCGTCATGGGCAGACACTTACCCGTGGATGCAGCTACACATTGCCTTCTCTGCATCAAGTCTCATGTGCCCAAAAACAATGGCCAGAAAACACGAGTATACATGCCAGACAGCGCAGAAAAACAGACGAGAAGAAACCTAGAGTAAGAGTACACGCGGACACCACCCACACCACCCAACGTTCAATCCCTCCTCACTGATTCGCGTAAATCGTCTATGCCCGCAACTCGAATCAGCACAAACGACGACAACACCACGACACACACACGCTCACCTTGATCTCCCGCTCGAAATGTTTGGCAACTTTGGTCCGTTGCACCTTTTGTGCAGCCGTCACCAACCCGTTCTCGGGCGTCCATTCTTCCGAGGTCAAGATCACCGCCTCCAACATCTCCATCGCCTTGAAGTCGTTCTTCTTGCCAACCGCATTGCACTCCTTCAGCACCACCCCCTGCACTGCCTTGTCATGGCACAAATCCGCGAGCGGCGCGGTCGACTCCACCCCAGGCAGCGACCCCTGTGCAAGTACGTGGCGCAGATTGACTTCGTGGGGAATAATGATCGCAATCGGCTGTTTGGCCTCTGCAGAGGCGTGAACACAAATGTTCGCGACGAAATTGCACGATTTGTACGTCGCTTCCAGACGTTCCAGCGCAATGTACTACACCCCACCAACGTTAGAAGCAACCCGGGCACAGAATCCTCACGAACGTACCTCGCCACCTTGCAGCTTCACCAAGTTCTTGATCCTAGAAAATACCATATACAATCTGCGGTGTTCAAACGTCGAAACCACACTCACCGATCAATCAGACTGAGCGTCCCGTCCGAGTTCCACTGACCAACATCCCCAGTCCTCAACCACCCATCCTTCGTAAAGATCGTCTCGTCCTCGTTCAAATCAGGACGCTTATAATACCCCTTGGTCACCGCAGGACCTCTAATGCAAATCTCCCCTTGGGGCGGGTTCCCATTTGCCTTGTACCCCGCCTCAACGACATCTATCAATTTGATCTCAATGCAGGGCACAGGAAGCCCCACAGGACCATATTGCATCAACTCGGGTGGCAACACTGCACACATGGCGCACGATTCCGTCATCCCATAACCTGTAGTTCTCGTTCAACCCTCTATCCGTCGATAATAAAGACAGAAAACTAACCTTGGAGCATCGTCACCAACGCCACCGATAAGAACTCTTGCGTTTCCCTGCTCAACGCCGCACCGCCACTCATCGCGAGACGGAGACGTCCACCGGTGGCCGCTTTCACCCCGCTCAGCACAACGGTTTCCGCAACATCAGAAAGCAGAGGTACGTTGGCCTTCTTGATAGCCATGGCACCATTGAAGACACCCTTCTTCAGACTCCCGCTCGCATTCACCTTGGAGAGAATACCCTTGCGGATTGTCTCCCAAACCTGAGGCACCCCGACAAGAATCGTCGGTCGAAACGTGAGAATGTCCCCCTTGCAGTTCCGAACCGACGCGTCCGTCAACGTCTTGACACGTCCGTACCCCGTCTTCATTCCCAACATAAACAACGTCAGCTCCACCACATACTCCAAGATATGCGCGAGGGGCAAATACGCGAGGAATGCATCCTCCGCGTGCACATGGTGACCAAGCAGGTGGCAGATACCCCCAACGGACGCTACCACATTGCTATGGGTGAGCACGACACCCTTGGGTGTACCCGTGCTGCCACTCGTATACATAATGAGCGCCACATCGTCTGGGGTGGGCTTCCTAGCTTCTAGGATATCAAGGGGCTGCGCCTGGCCGGTCGCGCGCAGTTCGTCAATCGAGACCACCGCAATGCCCTCACGGACGCCTCGAATTTGGTCAATCACGGTCGGCTTGACGTCACCGTCATAGACAACCAGTCGGACAGACGGCGTGTCCTTGAGAACGCGGGCCAATGTGGGGAGGAGTTCAGCATTGGTGAAGATGCCGACACAGTTGGGCTCGTTGAGTGAGTGCGCGAGACCAGCCTCGCCGAGGGTATCATAAGCCGTCGCCACAGGCGTCGAGATAGTCGTACACGCATGGGACATGAGCTGCCAATTCACACTATAAATATTTAAAAAAAGAGAAAACACGCATGAGACTCGAAAAAAAAAACCCTCCCGAGTGCACGACATACCTCGTCTGAGCAAAAATATTGAAGACCTCCGTCTTCAACATCCCATGACACACCAACCCGCGCGCGAGCTCCAATATCCGGGTGCGAACCTCGAGATAGTCAATGTACTCAAAGTCGCTCAGTTCGAAATACTTCCACTTTTTGGTCTCGGTCACTTCCTGGCCTCCGACCATCTTCTTCACCTCCTTTTCTTCCTCGTGGATGCGGACGACGTTGCGCCACCCGACAGCCTCGCGTGAACCGTGCGTTCGCGCAGCGTACGAGACGATGTCTGGTACCACGTCGACGCCGTCAAAGGGCCGCCTGACCAGTCTGTCAGCTGTAATGGCCAACCTGCGGACGGTACTGTCGCCGTCGGAGCGTACGACGACGGAACCCTTGCCGAAATAGTTTTCCTTGGTGTTGGTGATGGTAGACATGAATGTCGGGTCGCCCGGGTCGTGGTGGTTAAACATAACCCCTCCCTCCGAACCCCAACCGGGGCCATTGACAGATTCGCTGTAACATTGGGGTTGCACATCTCCCTATAGCATTGTGATCTATTCCCACGATTTTAGCGCCCTATGGCTTGCTACGAAGCGCCGTGTACTCATTCTACAGTAGACTAGCGCGGAATGCACACGAGTGGGGACTATGAAAGTTGTGAAGGTTTCTCCCAGCCCATAATCATGGGAATGGAAACTCCTTCCTTTTTGGTTTATGCCAACTCACAACACACCCCCTATTGGAATGGACCCTGGCAAGTTGTCAAGCAAGGTGATGCACATCACCCCCTCCCATGCAATCGGGTCTCACATGCCCGAAAACAATAATTAAAAAACACGAATGTACATGCTAGATAGTGCAGAAGGAAAAAAAGACAGGAAAAAGTCTTGCGCAGGTATACAGAACACACGGATGATGGCACAATTACAACCCCCGACGAGCGGTCGCTTACTGACTCGCGTAAATCGTCTACACCCACAACTTGAATCAGCAGGAACGAAAATAGCACCACGAAACACACTCACCTTGATCTCCTGCTCAAAGTGCTTGGCAATCCTGGTCCGTTGCACCTTTTGCGCAGCCGTCACCAATCCACTCTCGGGCGTCCATTCTTCCGACGTCAAGATCACCGCCTCCAACATCTCCATCGCCTTGAAGTCGTTCTTCTTGCCAACCGCATTACACTCCTTCAGCACCATCCCCTGCACTGCCTTGTCATGGCACAAATCCGCGAGCGGCGCGGTCGACTCCACCCCAGGCAACCACCCCTGTGCAAGCATATGGCGCAGGTGGACTTCGTGGGGAATGACGATCGCAATCGGCTGTTTGGCCTCTGCAGAGGCGTGCACACAAATGTTCGCGACGAAATTGCACGACTTGTACGTCGCTTCCAGACGTTCCAGCGCAATGTACTACACCCCATCAACGTTAGAAGCAACCCAGATATAGAACTCGCACGAACGCACCTCGCCACCTTGCAGCTTCACCAGGTTCTTGATCCTAGAGAATACCATATACAATCCGCGCTTCTCAAACGTCGAATCACACTCACCGATCAATCAGACTGAGCGTCCCGTTCGGGTTCCACTGACCAACATCCCCAGTCCTCAACCACCCATCCTTCGTAAAGATCGTCTCGTCTTCGTTCAGATCAGGACGCTTGTAATACCCCTTGGTCACCGCAGGACCTCTAATGCAAATCTCCCCTTGAGGCGGGTTCCCATTTGCCTTGTATCCCGCCTCAACGACATCTATCAATTTGATCTCTATGCAGGGCACAGGGAGCCCCACAGAACCATATTGCATCAACTCGGGTGGCAACACTGCACACATGGCGCATGATTCCGTCATCCCATAACCTGCATTTTTCTCGTTCAACACTCTATCCGCCGATAGTAAAGACAGAAAACCAACCTTGGAGCATCGTCACCAACGCCACCGATAAGAACTCTTGCGTTTCTTTGCTCAACGCCGCACCACCGCTCAGCGCAAGACGGAGACGTCCACCGGTGGCCGCTTTCACCCCGCTCAGCACGGCGGCATCCACAGCGTCAGAAAGTAGAGGCACGTTGGCCCTCTTAATAGCCATGGCACCATTGAAGACATTCTTCTTCAGACTCCCGCTCGCATTCACCTTGGAGAGAATGCCCTTGCGGATTGTCTCCCAAACCTGAGGCACTCCGACAAGAATCGTCGGCCGGAACGCGAGGATATCGCCCTTGCAATTCCGAACCGACGCGTCCGTCAACGTCTTGACACGTCCGTACCCCGTCTTCATCCCCACCGTAAACAACGTTACCTCCACCACGTACTCCAAGATATGCGCGAGGGGCAAGTACGCGAGGAATGCATCCTCCGTGTGCAAATGATGTCCAAGCAGGTGGTAGATACCCCCAATGGACGCCACCACATTGCCGTGAGTAAGCACGACACCCTTGGGCGCGCCTGTACTGCCACTTGTGTACATAATGAGCGCCACATCGTCTGGGGTGGGCTTCCGAGGTTCTAGAATGCTGATAGGCTGCGCCCGGCCGGTCGCGCGCAGTTCGTCAATCGAGACCGCCGCAATGCCCTCACGGACGCCTCGAATTTGGTCAATCACGGTCGACTTGACGTCACCGTCATAGACAACCAGTCGGACAGACGGCGTGTCCTTGAGAACGCGGGCCAAT
>QFEL01011097.1:0-24970 GCA_003316195.1 Neoboletus brunneissimus
GTGTCCAAGCGGGGGTACTACAGCAATGGCACGAAATGGAACGGAACGGGGGTGTTACGTTCCAACCGGGTAGCTGGCAACGTAGGCCTGGTGGGATCTTCTAATCGAGGAAGTCCTGACGGGGGTGCCAGACAGCAGTAGAAGATCATCGAGGGATGGACATTGGCAAGGTGCGAAGTACAGGTGCTACAACGCTAGGGGAAGTCCAGGTACAAGGGAGGTACCAGGTGCAAGGTACTAGGGGAATACCAGGCAAGACGAAAATAGGGAATAAGAATACTAGGTGTCCGGTATATAAGTATACGAGTCAAGAGGAGCCCGAATGTGGGTCAAGGGTGTGGGCAAAGGGCGAGGACGTCAAAAGGACGCGCAAGCTAAAGTGCCAGGTGTGAAGTAAGCGAGGGTGGGGGCTGCATAAGCGGGGTGAAGGGGAAATACTACAGCATGACGTCGGTGGACGCATGACTGGGATAAGGGGTGTGCTGACGGCACCAACGGTAAGGTAAATGAAGAACATCAAGGTGAATAAGAACAAGGAGAAAGCGTACGAGGGTGCCAGGGGAAGATCCAGGGCAGATACAAGGACAAAGGACGGTGATGGGGGAGATCCCCAGATGTGACTGGCGAAGGTCCAAGGTGACGGGGAGGTAGGGCGTTCCTGGATAGGCACGGGAATGGGTCTATGGCGGAGGGTGGAACGGAGGAGGTAACTTGGAGCGGGGACGAGGGCGGATGACGAAGAGTCCGAGTGATGTCTAGTCGTAAGACCAAGCAAGGAGATCATGTTAAGGACAATGACGGCCTCCCTAGGCGAGGAGGGATGAGGACGAGGAGCGAGGTACAGGTGTACAGATGGTTCTCACAGGTGTGAGACAGGGGTTAGACCGAAAAAGGATAGGGGCTAGGACGAGTTGTAATAGGGGGCAGTAGCTGGAGATGAAGAGTGGAGATGAAAAGGGGCGCTGCCCGGGGCGGAGGGGAAGGGTTCAAGAAGAGCCCGGGCTAGGCTGTGTGGCTTTTAGGGTTTAAATGAAAAGGGGCCGTGACCGACTGTGACTAATGGGAGCGCGAGACATAAGAAGCATAGGTAAGGCTGGGACAAGTGAAGAGAAGAGGGAAAAAGGTAGACATAGGGATGAATCGTAACAGTGACGGAATGAGGGCGGTGGTTGTGGGCGAACTCGGCATTGGCAATCAAGTCGGCCCAGGTTGTAGGGTGTGCTCCACAAAAGATCTGAAGGTAGGTCTCGACCTCTTGGTTGACTCGTTCAGTTTCCCCATCCGTTTGAGGGTGATAGGCGGTTGAGAGGGCAAGGTTGTAGTTGAGGAGTTTTCCAAGTTCTCTGGCGAATGCCGAGGCGAATTGAGGTCCCCGATCAGAGATGACCTTGTCAAAAAGGCCGAAGCATTTGTAGACGGAGAGGAAAAAGAGGATGGCGATGCCTTCCGCAGTCACGGTCTTATTAGTGGGGCAGAGAATCACTCCCTTAGTAAGCCTGTGGTTGACCACGACCAAGAGAGAATCAAAGCCTCCGGAGGGGGGGAGGTCGGTAATGAGATCACAGGAGATTTGCTGAAAGGGGCGGGTACAGGTGGAGCGGATAGGGGTGAGCGGGGGAACGGCGGGGTGAGTGTTTGATTTGTTCTGCTGGCAGGTGGCGCATTCTTTGACGTAATGGCGAACGTAGGAGGCGAGGCTGGGCCACCAAAATTCAGACGCGACGAGTTGGCGGGTTTTAAGGTAGCCAGGGTGGCCCACAGAGGCATGGTCATGGCAGCGTTGAACAATCGAGTGACGAAGAGAGGAGTTGGCGGGAATGTAAATTCGACTGTTGTAGGTGAGGACACCTTCAAGCAGTTGCCAAGGGGAGGTGTGGGAACGAAGAAATGCTGGGGTGGTGTGGAAAAGAGACTGGAGTGCCTGAAGGGCGCAGGGGTCATCTGTCGAGGCAGATTTGATTCACTCGGAGAAGGCCGTGTTGATAAGGCGGACGAAGAGGGAGGGGGGAAGGAGTGTAACTCCTTGGTTATCTGTATCATGGGGAAGATGATCTGGTCGGCGTGAGAGGGCATCGGGTCCAGCGAGTTGGGATCCCAGGACGTGGACAATTTTGAGGTCAAAGTCGGCAAGGTCAAGGAGCCAGCGTGCCTGGCGACGGTTGAGGGTTTGGGGGGAGCGGAAGTAGGTGAGGTTCTTATGGTCGGTGAAAACTTGGACCAGGAAGGGGGAGCCATGGAGGTAGTGTTGCCAGGCTTTAAGGGCGCGAATAACAGCGAGGAGTTCTCTGTCATAGATGTCATAGTTGCGCTCGGCGGGAATAAAGGACTGGGAGAGATAGGAGCAGGGATGCCAGTCCCCGTTCGAATCAGTTTGGAGAAGGATGGCTCCAGATGTGTATTTTGATGTGTCGGTGGCAATGGCAAAGGGGGCGGACAGATCAGGGAGGTGGAGGATGGGTTTCTCGAGGAAGAGTTGTTTGAGTCGTAGGAAGGCAGATTCACAGGAGGGGGACCAATTCCATTCAGTCACTTTCTTGGTAAGGTCGATAAGGGGGCGAGCGATATTGGAATAGTTTGGGATGAACCAGCGATAGAAATTGGTGAAGCCAAGGAAGGAGCAGACCCCTTTGACCGTGGTAGGTTGGGGCCAGGCAGAGATGCCTTCAAGTTTGACTGGATCCATGGCGAGTTGGTCATGTTTGACGATCATGCTAAGGTATTCGACTTCTTCGGCAGCAAAGGTACATTTCTTGAGTTTGAGGTGGAGGTCGAGCTCCGTCATGCGCTGGAGGACGCGTTTGGTGCGTTCCTCATGTGTCTTCACATCCGGGGAGAAGATAAGGAGGTCATCCATGTAAATGACGAGCCACCCTTCGGCGATCATGTCAGAAAAGGAGTCATTCATAAATCTCTGGAACATGGTGGGGGAGTTGGTCATTCCGAAGAACATGACCATTGGTTCGAAGAGGCCTTTGTGGGTGATGAATACACCCTTCCATTGGTGTCTGTCTTTGATTCGGACATTGTTGTACCCCCATCGTACATCGAATTTGGTGTAAAGACGGGAGCCGCGGAGTTTGTCGACTAGGTCGGATATTAACGGAAGTGGGTAGGCGTCTCGGATGGTGTGTTCGTTTAAGTACTGATAGTCTTGGCAGGGGCGAAGGGAACCGTCCTTCTTCTTTACGAAGAAGAAGGGAGAAGCCTGAGGGGAGTTCAAGGGGCAGATCTTGCTGGTTTTAAGGTTTTCATTCAAGAAGGCTTCTGCTGTGAGCCGTTCCTCTGGGGCGAGAGGGTAGGCCTTGGCAATCTTTGGGACGAATGATTCGTCGAGGTTAATCTCGTGATCGTAGGGGCAGGACGGCGGCATGGCGGTGGCTTCTTCGTCAAAGACAGAGGCAAACTGGGAGTATTCAGGGGGAAGTACGACGGGTTTCTTCATGGCTTCCACTGCTATAGCGAGGTCGGTGGCAGTGGTCAGTTTTCGGACAAGGAGAGAGTCTCTGGAGATAAAGCGAGAGCCACATTTGAGGATGCAGTTGACCGCGTACTCGGTGCAGGTTGCTCTGATCCACTCGTTCTCGGAGAGGTGATCTAGGTAGGAGTAGAGGTGCGAGTCCTCAGATGGGGTAGTATGGATGTGTCTTCGCAGACGGGGAGGTTCTGGGCGGTGGAATTTGGAATTGTGGCGATGGGTGTCCGTTACTTGGGCGAGGAAGAGCTCTTCGGACTGGTCGATGGATTCGTCAAGGCGGATGGTGGGGGTGGCCCAGTCAATGGTTGGATTGGCAGAGCGGAGCCATGGGAGGCCAAGGATGAGGTTCTCGTGTCCGCAGTTCATGACATGGAAGGTTACCCGCTGGGCAACTCCTTCGATGTTGACAAAGAGGTCGGCAATGAACTTGATCACCCCGTCTTTGTTGTAGGAGGCGTCGACATTCCGGACTAGGATTGGTTCTTTTAGGCGTCGGATGGGGAGGTGGTGTTTGTGGACAAAGTCCCAGTCGATGCAGGAGATGTCTGCACCACTGTCGATGAGGGCTCGGGTTTCGACGGCTTCAGGGTGTGCGAGGGTACGATGACTTGGACAGAGATTTGCATTTTCTTAGAGATATCTCGTACTAGTACAGAGGCACAAGAGGAGGTAGGGGAAGGAGGCGTCGAGGCTGCTTCCCCATTTAAAAACCCAAGGAGGTATAGTGGACCCGACGTATGGTCGGGGTGTCTTCTTCGTCATCCTCGCAGTCTATCAGGTTTGGGACATCATCCTTCTCCTTCCCTTTGCCCTTATCCTTGGTTTCCTCGGCTACAGCGTTCACCTGCTTGCGAGGGGACGTGAAGTGGGGGCATTGGACGGATCCGTGACCCGGCTTGCGACAACGGAAGCAGAGCTTCTTCTCGATACATTGCTTCTTGATAGCCGGGGTCATCTTCTCGACTTTGACAGCAGAGGTGTCCATCGCGTTAGGGTCCTTCTTGGAGATGGGGGCGGGGGAGAAGGAGTGGTAGTTCTGACACGTAGGTTGCAGGTTTCGTTTGGCGATCTCGTCGGCTCTTTTCCACTGGGTTTGGAAGTGGACGGCCTTGGCATACCAGTCAGCAATGGTGATGGGGACGGTGTCGAGGGCTATGATACGTCTCATCATAGAGGTGGGGATCCCAGCGGCGAAGTATCCGATGAGGACATTATCATCCTTAATAGTAGCTTATTGGACTCTTCCTCGGAATTCGGCGATGTAGGTGGCAAGGGGGGGTTCGAAGGTCCTGTCCTTCTTCAGCATCATCCGGGTGGTGGAGAGCCAGGCTATGGCGTTTCCGACAGTGTCTTGGTGTCGGAAGGCTTTGTAAAACTCGGTAGCAAAGTCGGCAAAGGTTCCAAAGGTTACGGTGGTGGGAGTAATGGCATTTCGGCGGAAGGCTTCTGCCCAGGTCTTGGCAGTCCCTTCCGTCATGTAGGAGAGGGCAAACATGACCTTCTTGTTTTCGTCGTTGTAGACGTCAGCGTTGACTAGGAGGTAGAACTGGACAGTGTCCATCCATGCATCTGACTTCTTGTAATCTCCATTAAAGGCTTCAGGGGCTCCGATGTGGAGTTCAATGAGTTTGGTCGAGGACATCTTAAGGAAGGGAGGGGGAACGGGTGGTCGGGTGATGGTGGGCAGGTGATGCACAGTTGAGGAGGGGGTGGGGAGAGGAAAGATGGGTCGAGTGGCGATCGGGGTGGGGGATGGTGGAGTGGGTTCTCGAGGGAGGGAGAGTTTGGCGGAGAGTTGGTGACTTAGGAGGAGGCTGGAGCGTTCCTGTTCTTTGTCAGGGATGTCAAGGTCTGTAGATTGCTCAGATTCTTCTTCAGAGGGAGGGTTCTCTTCAGTGTCATATGGAGAATCCGAGTAGGTGGCACGCCACCCGTAGAGTTCAGAGGGGTGGGAAATGGTGGGCGGTTTACGATGATAGTAACCGCGGTAGGAAGAGCTTAGCTTTTGTTAGGGTTCGTCCTAGGGGTGGGCGACTGTAGACCCGAAAGGTGAAAGCTCCTGGTGGGGAGCGCGAAGACCGAGATGCAGAGGGGTGGGGCACAAGGAATGTCTAAGAATGGGGCGCAGGAGGGAAACAAGGATCGGAGGTCTGAGGTTCCAGTCGACTCAGGTCAAGTGCCTTGTTGTCGAGTACGAGGTGTGCGAAGGAGCTAAGCCAGTCCAGTGACAGGCAAAGTCAGGTTGCGCAAAGGTGAGCTTTTGAGAGGTAGATTCGGGAAGCTAAGCTAGGGTACAAATGCGCTAGCTAGCTGTTTAAGTAGTGTACCCTAGTGCGCACAGACCGAGTCAGGAAAGGTAAATACAGGGCGAAGGGGAGCAGGTGCGCATGGTGCCCGAGCAGGGGTACTACAGCAAGGGCGTGAAATGGAACGGAACGGAAGGAGTAGTTGGAAATGAAGAGCGGAGATGAAAAGGGGCGCTGCCCGGGGCGGAGGGGAAAGGTTCGAGAAGAACCCAGGCTAGGCTGTGTGGTTTAAGGTTTAAATGAAAAGGGGTGTGACTGACTGTGACTAATGGGAGCGCGAGACGTAAGAAGCATAGGTAAGGCTGGGACGAGTGTGGGAGAGGAAGGAAAAAGGTAGACTGTAGGAATGAATCGTAACAAGAACCAAGCAAGGGGGTCACATTGAGAACAATGATGGCCTCCCTAGGTGAGGAGGGATGGGGATGAGGGCCAGTATACAGGTGTGAAGCAGGTTCTCACAGGTGTACAATAGGGGTCGAGCCAAAAAAGGGATAGGGGCTAGGTGAGTTGTAACAGAATCTTTGGAAGGTGGCAGGGAAGTTGGTTATGCCAAAAAACATGACTGTTGGCTCAAACAGGCCTTTGTGGGTGATGAATGCCCCCTTCCATTGGTGGCCATTCTTGATTCTAACATTGTTATAGCCCCACCGGATGTCAAACTTGGTGTAGAGGCAAGAGCCACAGAGTTTGTTGACAAGGTCAGAAATTAATGGGAGGGGATAGATATCATGGATTATATGTTCATTTAGGTATCAGTAATTTTGGCAGGGGCAGAGGAAGCCGTCCTTCTTTTTGATGAAGAAGAATGGGGAGGCCTGAGGTGAGTTTGAGGAGCATATTTTTCTATTTCTAATGTTCTCCTCAAGGAAAGCTTCAGCTGCCAGGTGTTCTTCAGATGCTAGGGGATATGTTTTGGTGATCTTTAGGATAAAGGATTCATCAAGGTTGATTTCATGATTATAGGGGTGAGATGGGGGCATGGCAGTTGCCTCCTTATCAAAGACTGAGGCAAATTGGGCATATTCTGGAGGTAGAGCAACTGGCTTCTTGGCTGCTTTTGCAGCAATGGCGAGGTCAGTGGCAGTGGTTAACTTCCGGATGAGGAGGGATTTTCAGGAGATGAAGTGGGACCCACACTTAAGAATTTGGTTGACAGCATATTCTATATAGGTGGCCTGGATCCATTCATTTTCAGTCAAGCAATCAAGGTATGACGAGTATAGGTGGGTATCCACAGGGGTTGTATTGACATGCTTCAGGGGTCATGGGGGTTCCAGATGATGGAACTTGAATTCATGATGGTGGGTGTCAGTTACCTGAGCGAGGAACAATTCCTCAGACTGGTCAATGGACTCATCAAGAGAGATGCTGGGAGCAGCCCAGTCAATAGTGGGGTTGGCTTGCTTGAGCCATGGGAGCCTGAGGATAATATTCTCAGCTCCACAGTTCATAACATGAAAGGAGATTCATTGGGCTAGGCCTTCAATGTTGATGAAGAGGTCCACAGTAAACTTGATCAATCCATCCTTGTTATAGGAGGAGTCAACATTCCTTATGCGAATGGGTTCTTTGAGCCACTTCACAGGGAGGTGGTGTTTGTGGACAAAGTCCCAGTTGATGTAGGAGATATCTGCACCACTGTCAATGAGAGTGTGGGTTTCAACAGCTTTCAGGGTGTGCAAGGATACTATAACTTGGACAGGGATTTGCATTCATTTTGAAATATTTAATACATGTACTGAGGCACAGAAAGAGTTAGGGGAAGGAGGTGTCAAGGCTGCTTTCCTGTTTAAAAACCTGGGGTGGTGAAAAGAACTTGGTGGACTGCTGAAGTATCTTCATCGTCATCATCATCAACTTCTATTAATTTAGGAATCTTGTCTTTCTCCTTAGCTTTCCCTTTTCCTGTTGATGGGGCTTCTTTGGCAACAGTATTCACCTGCTTCTGGGGGGCTGTAAAGTTAGGGCAGTGTTATGGTTTGACCTAGGGATGGGCAACCATAGACCTGAAAGGTAAGAGCTCTAGCTGAGGAGGACAAAGGCGAGGGTGAGGGCAAAATGCAGGAATGCCTAGGGGCAGAGACACAGATGAAGGCAAGGATCAAAGGTCAGACAGCTTGATCGACTCAGGTCAAATGCCTTGTTGTTGAGTACAAAGGATGTGAAAGGCTAAGCCGGTCCAGTGACAGGCAAAGATGGATCACGCAAGGGTGAGCTTCAAGAAGTAGATTTGAAAAGCTAAGCTAGGGTACAATGGTACTAGCTAGCGGTTTAAATAAGGTACACTATTACACATAGACCGAATCAGGAATGGTAAGTACTGGGCAGAGGGGAGGGGGTGTGCATGGTGCCCGAGTGGGGGTACTACAGCTGTTACGTTTGAGCGTAACAGGTGACACGACTTGTGTCCGCTAAGTCCCGAGTGGACTTTCCAAGAGCCTGGAGCTAGGTCTCCGAGGTGATACGATAAGAGGTCGTTACTTCCTAGCGGATGGACAACAGGGGTGAAGCCGAGTAGAGTGAGGTGAGGTCGGGGAGATGCGATCTCGGAACTTGTAGACATGAAGTAATGTGTAGATCAAAGTTACCGTACACAGGGAAACTACGTGCTATTTATAGTAATAGGTCAGGGCCCGCTCGGTGGTAGTAAGTATGGGGGAACGACGAGATAGCATGCGAGAGAATGCTACCGAGGAGATATAGAGTCCATGGCCAATGAGATCTTGATCAACCGGGGTCAATAAGTAAAGGGGATAGACACCGAGAGGTGTCGTGGGAGAAGTAGTTAAAAGGGTCTGTGCTTACGTCCTCATCACTGGGTCCTCGCCGAAAGCCTCCGTAAAGGCAGTGTTCCACACTGCCTCATCTCCTAACGTCAACAGAATGTCTTCCCACTCGTCTGTCTCCATGATCATGGGAAGGGTTGTCCCGTGACCGGTCACGTGGGTCATATTTGTAACATTACCTCCGGTGTAGCTCTGAAGTTCCATCTCAGATCCCCTAGAAGTGGTCCGGGTCTCCGGCATTCTCCTCGTAGTTGGTGATGTCCCAGGAATTGGGGTCGATGTCGGAGAGGGGACAAAATCGCCCGATGTGGTCGGTGCCTCCGCACCTGAAGCACCTTCGTTGGAGACATTCGGATTGAGAGTGTCCGGGGGCGAAGCGATGGCAAAAGGGGCATTGGTAAAGGGGGCAGGTGGGGCGGAGATGTCCCTCCTGTCGGCATTTAAAGCATCGAATGGGGACCATGAGGGTGGAAGATGGAGAATGGGGGTAGGGAGTGGGAACGCGGGAAGCGGGAGCCATAGGGGGTTGGGAACTACCACCCAGGGTTGAAGTTGAGTGGTTGGGATGGGTTCCAGAACTGGGCGTAGGGACTCCATTAGGAATGACGACCTCGAGAGCTGGGCGAGCATCAGCTGTTGCTGCCACAGCGGGGGGAACAGTAGCTCCGGGGGGTTGGGATGGAAGCCCCATTGATTGGAGTAAGATACAGCGGGTACGGCGGCGGAGGGTGCAAGTGGAGGTGGCGATAGTGGAGCGCTCGGCAGAGGTTCGGGGTATGGTGGTGGGGGAGGCAGGGGCGGTATCAACGGTGATTGGGGACGGGGGGAGGAGTTCTCCCGTCTCCGTGCGGCTTCTAATTCCTCTATTAACTGGTCTATCTCCTGGAGATGAGGAGGTCGGTTGTCCTCTAACCGTGGTATCGGGGGCAGTGGAGGGATAAGCGAGTCCACCAATGTGGACAGGGTAGGGAGTTGGGGAAGGGAAATCGGCATGGTAGTGATCCCGGTCTGCCTGGGGTAAGGAGTAGAGGATGGGGTGGAGGAACACGGCGACGGTCTCGATGGGTAGGAGGGAGATGGAGAGGTTGAGTCCGGCAGCAAAGAGGAGGTCGAGGACGATGTCCTTGAATTCGTTGATGGCTTGGCCAACGGTTGCCAGGGCCGGGTCGGATTGTACGAATGGGGCGTTGGGGTGACTGAAGATGGGGTTGGGGTCCCTTCGAGCCCAGGGGATATAGGTTCTGGCGGTGGTGTAGAGTCTATAGAGAAGGACGAGGGACGGTGCGAGTCTATCTGCGGCGTGGAACGGGAGGTTTTCCAGAGCCGCCGAGGCTTGTGGGTTTTCGAGAAGGGTGACATAAAGTAGGCGGCGAGCGATAGGGGGAAGACAGTTGAGGCGTTCAGACAGGGGCATGTGACGAGTGGCCATTCCAGGAAGGTTTTTGAGTTCCTTCGTTAATGCGGGGAAACCTTTTTATAGTCCATTACAGCCTCTTTAGCGTTGGATAGATTCCGTTCGGATTCCCACGTTCGTTCGGCCTCAGTATAACCCTTCCAGTGCACAAGATATTGTCTCCAACTGGGGGAGCCTCGGTGTCAGACGATATAGTCCACCTCATATTCCTCCTCGGTACCCACCAGTTCTGGGGAAGGTTGGGGAAAGTTCGGCCCATGTTCTCTGGTTTCTCGGTAAGGGGAGAGAAGGGACGCGTGGAAGACGTTGTGGATCTTCCACTGGGGCGGAAGTTTTAGTTGAAAAGCCACCGAGGAAACCTTTTTGGTGATTTCAAATGGTCCGGTCCTTTTAGGACTTAGTTTCCGAGAGGGGGTTTGTAATTTCAAATTCTTGGCCTCCAATCAAACGCGATCCCCTACTTTCCAAGAAGGATAGGAGCCATGTTTCCGGTTCTTCATCCGGAGTTGGGCGAGTTCGTGGGCGGCTACGGCTTCCTTTCGGGATTCCTCGATGAGGGATAGTCTAGTTTCGAGTGTGGGGAGGAAGGTCTTCCCGAGGGGAGGGTAGCTACGGGGGTGGTACCCCAGCATTAGGAAGAATGGGGTTTTCCCGGTTACCGAGTGGACGTTGGCATTGTGGGAGTATTCGGCCGAAGTGAGTAGTTCTGCCCATTGGTGGGGTCGGCCTTCGCAGAATATTCGTAGATAGGTTTCCAGTTCCTGGTTGTAGCGCTCTGTTTTCCCGTCCGATTGGGGATGGTATGCCGTGGAGAGGGCGACGTCGTAGTGGAGTAGTCGGGCTAGTTCCCGAGCAAATGCGGAAGCGAATTGAGGGCCGCGATCCGAGATGAGTTTGTCGTGTAAGCCAAAGTGTTTGAACACGTGTTTGAAGAAAAGTCGGGCTACCCCCACTGCGTCGATGGTTTTAGTACAAGGAGCCAAAATTACCCCCTTACTAAGCCCATGGTTGACCACGACCATGATAGAGTTAAATCCGCCGCTCTTGGGGAGGTCGGTGATGAGGTCAACAGAGAGATGGGAGAAAGGTCGTGGGGTGGCAACGGTAAGGGGCACTAAGGGAACAGTGGTGGGATGAGTTTGCACCTTGTTGGCTTGACAGACTGCGCAACCCGTGACGAATCTGCGGACAAAGGAGGATAGGCCAGGCCACCAATAATCGCGTGATAGGGTGGCTAGCGTGCGAAGGTGTCCCCCATGGCCTCCCTCCACAGAGGCGTGGACCGAAGTGACGAGGTCAGTTCAAGCAGATTCCGGAATATAGAGTCTTCCTTTGAAGTAAAGTTTGCCATCGTCGAACGTCCAATCCTTGGCAGAGGAACGGTTGAACAGGGGTTCATCCCGTTCCATGGCGTGAAGTGCTTGTATGACCAAGGGGTCGGTGGAGGAAGAGTTGGCAATTTTATCAGCGACCATCAAATCCAGTGAGCGGATTTGTTGGTCGAAGGCGGAGTCAGGGAGGATCTGTACTTCCGTGTTGTCGTCGGAGGTATCAATAGTGTCTCGTCGGGATAACACGTCAGCGGGGGCCATGGCTGATCCGGGGAGGGCCACGAAGTTAAGGTCAAAGTCTTGTAGAAAAAGGAGCCACCGGGCCTGTCGCCGAGAGAGTTTGCGAGGTTCCTTGAAGTACGTTAGGTTCTTGTGATCCGTCAAGACGGTCACCGGCGTTGAGGCTCCCAGGAGGTATTGTCTCCATTCTTCCAGTCTCCGAATGACCACGAGAAGTTCTTGGTCGAATATGTTGTAGTTCCGCTCGGCAGGAGAGAAGGCCTGTGACAAGTAGCCGCAGGGTTTGAGGTCCCCGTTCCCATCAGGTTGCATGAGGACTCCTCCTGACGCAGTGAGGGAGGCATCGGTCATAAGGGTGAACGGTTTGTTGGGGTTGGGGAAGGTCAGGGTGGGTTTCGAGGTAAAGGCTCGCTGGAGGGTCCAGAATGCCTTTTCCTCGGGTTCATCCCATCGCCAGGGGTGATCTTTCTTGGTAAGATCCGTTAGGGGTCATGCGATGTTTGAGAAGTCGGGGATGAACTTCCGGTAGAAGTTGCAAAATCCCAGGAATGATCTGACTTCCTTGACTGATCGTGGGGTACCCCAATCGGCGATTGCGGACAACTTCCCCGGGTCCATCTTAACTCCGTCCTTCGAAACCCGCATCCCCAGGTACTCCACCTCTTCTGCTGCGAAGATACACTTCTCCAGTTTTAGGTACATCTCATGCTCCCGGAACCGTTGGAGGACCTTCCTTGTCCGCTCTTCATGGGTGGTGTGGTCGGAAGAGTGGATGAGAAGGTCATCCATATAGATTATGAGCCATCCTTCTGCTAGATAGTCTCCGAAGATATCGTCCATACAGGCTTGGAAGGTGGTGGGGGAGTTGCACATCCCAAAGAACATGACGGTGGGCTCGAAGAGACCAAAGGGGGTGAGGAAGGCGGCCTTCCATCGGTCTTCAGGCTTGATTAGGACGTTGTTATACCCCCAACGAATGTCAAACTTGGTAAAAACGGAAGACCCTTTTAACTTGTCGATGAGGTCGGAGACCAGGGGTAAAGGGTAAGCGTTCTTGATGGTGTGTTTGTTGAGGTATCAGTAGTCCTGGCATGGTCGGAGTTTCCCGTCCTTCTTTTGTACGAAGAAGAACAGTGAGGCCTGAGGGGATTTGGAGGGAGTAATCTTCCCGGAGGCAAGGTGTTCGTCGATGAACTCCTTGCAGGTGGTTTGTTCAGATGGGTTGAGCGGATAAGCCTTGGCTCTGTGCGGAATGAATGAGTCCTTGAGCTCGATGGCATGGTCGTACGGTCGAGAGGGGGGTAGCTTGGTGTCGTTTTGGTGAAGACGTCGGCGAACTGTTTGTATGCAGCGGGGAGTTCGACCAGTTGTTGCCCCTGTTGTTGGGCGATGGCGGTCGAGAGAGTGGTTCTGCGGATGATATATTCTGGGACGCTCCCGTGCGCATTATAGAACGCAGCCCATTGTAGGGGCTTCCACCTTCGGAACTGTTCGTACAGTTCGTTTTCTATGTGCTGTTCCTCGTCGGCCCCGAGGAATTTGAGCAAGTAGCATTGTTGCTGAGTCCCCAACGCGTTTTCTGACATGCTCCAATATCTAGAGGGGTCCAAAGTTATCTTCCCCGTTCTCCAATCACAGTCTGGATTCATGGCTCGTAGCCAGGGTAGTCCCAGGATGATTTCATCCTTGCCGCAATTTAGGATGAGGAGCTCTCGCTGCTCCAAGATCCCTCCAAAGTCCATCATAACTCTGGTCTTGTACCGGATAGTACTGGACTGATTTTCTGTCCCGTCCACGTTCCAGGCTCGGATGGACGAATCCAGCTTGGTGACAGGTAAATCCCATTTGATAGCTGCTGCCCGGTTGATGAAACAACCGGTCGCTCCTGTGTCGACTAGTGCTTGGGTTTCAACGACTTTTGCTCCTGTTTTGTCGCGGATCGAGAGTGGAACACGAATAGCATTACTCTTCAATCCGGACATAAATACAGGAGCAAGTGTTACAGGAGACAAAGGCGTTGACGCTTTTCTCCCATCTAAAAACCCAATTGAGTGTGGTCAGCACTCCCCTTTGCGAGATTCTCCTGGGCGTTGAGGGCATTGACCAATTCCTCCTCCCAGTTCTTTGCGGCATTATCCCACTTGAGGGGATCTCCTTTCTCGTCGAGGCCTTCCTCGAAACAAGTCTTCATCGTGCGCAGTATTTCTTCAGCAGTCTTGGTAGTCCTAAGCCCTTTGACATAGGAGTCCAGAGAGTCCTTGGAGGAAGAGCTCCGAGTGGGAGTGGTAGTTGTGGCCCGGGTGTAGGTGGCGCTCTTGCCCGTCTTAGGATGGTTACGAGTTGAACAACCTTTCTTATGACATATAAAACACCTGTTCTCCCGAATGTGGCAAGCCCGATCGTCAGGGGAGAGAGTAAGACGATCAATGTCCATAGCATTAGGGTCCTTTCGGTGTGGCTGGTGGTATGCTGTGGGGAGGGTTCCTTGCTTGATGGAGGAGATCCTTCTGATGTTCCCATTGATCTCGGCAGCTTTGGTGTAGAGTTGCTCCATGTTTTTGAATGTCTGGAGGATTCCGGAGAGGGTGAGCTGGGTGGCGAGCTCTTTGTCAAGCCCTCGAAGGAACCACTCAGAGAGTGCTCCAGTGTCGGAGATCTGGGATCTAACAGCCTCCACCGAGAAGTCAGCGATGTACTGTTCGAACCCCTGGGGTTCCCTGGGGTTCTGAGAGAGGGCACCCAATTGGATTCAGGCTTGGGCGGCAGTGTCGTAAGGGGTAAAGGTGTTCTTGAAGGCCTCTCTGACCTTGTCGTATGAAGCATCGGAAGAACTGGTGGACGAGTCCTGGATTTTGGTAAGCCATGCTTCGGCAAAGGCTTTTCCTCTCCCGTGGGGCATCCTGTTGAGGAGGACGACACTTTTGGCATTTTCAGTAATGTTGGCCATGGTGAAGTAAGCGTCCATGGATAGGAGCCATCTGTGCGCATCTTCTGCTTTCCCAGAGAACTCTCCTGGGAGGGCAGCTTTGGTTGCCATGTCTTCGTCGTCGTCGTCGTCTGCGGGGTCTGGGTCGTCGTCTCCGTTGGGATCAGGGTCAGATGGGTCAGGAGGTGCCTGGGGTTTTCCTTCTTCGAGGGGAGGGTCTACCTCGATGGTGAAGGGGTCCGATCTGGTGGTTCGGATGGCTTCTCCTGATGGGGTCTCGGTAGAGGTTTGATGGGTGCGCGAGGAGACGCGACTGACTCTGGGGGAGGGAGTGGTGTGGCTGGGAGGGGGTGGGATAGGAGGGTTTCGACTGGTTCTTCGAGACAATCCGGCAGTAGGAGGTACGGCAGAAAACGATGACGTAGTTGATCAGGGTGGGGAGATCCGTTCTTCTTCGTCAGACTCTGGTTGTTGTCCGAGAAGGTTAGAGAGATTGATCCGGTGCGTGATGAAGGTTCTTCGTGACTACCACCGGGTAGTCGGGTTTAGAAGCGTTGGGTTAGGTAACACCAGCGTAGTAGAAACTTTGATCTTTTGTTACATTTGAGCGTAACAGGTGACACGACTCGTGTCCGCTAAGTCCCGAGTGGACTTTCCAAGAGCCTGGAGCTAGGTCTCCGAGGTGATACGATAAGGGGTCATTACTTCCTAGCGGATGGACAACAGGGGTGAAGCCGAGTAGAGCGAGGCAAGGTCGGGGAGATGCGATCTCGGAACTTGTAGACACGAAGTAATGTGTAGATCAAAGTTACCGTACACAGGGAAACTATGCGCTATTTATAGTAATAGGTCAGGGCCCGCTCGGTGGTAGTAAGTATGGGGGAACGACGAGATAGCATGCGAGAGAATGCTACCAAGGAGATATAGAGTCCATGGCCAATGAGATCTTGATCAACCGGGGTCAATAAGTAAAGGGGATAGACACCGAGAGGTATCGCAGGAGAAGTAGTTAAAAGGGTCTGTGCTTACGTCCTCATCACTGGGTCCTCGCCGAAAGCCTCCATAAAGGCAGTGTGGAACACTGCCTCGTCTCCTAACGTCAACAGAATGTCTTCCCACTCGTCCGTCTCCGTGATCGTGAAAAGGGTTGTCCCATGACCGGTCACGTGGGTCATATTCGTAACAACAGCAAGGGCACAGAATGGGAGCAGTAGTTAGAAATGAAGAGCAGAGATGAAAGGGGCACTGCCCAGGGCGAAGGGGAAGGGTTTGGAAAAGAACCTAGGCTAGGCTGTGTAAGTTTAAGGTTTGAAATGAAAAGACACCAACTGAGGCTGGTGACACATCTCAGTAAAGTGAGTTACGATACAGTGAGTCATGAATGAGAAAGGCATAGGTGAGAGGAGTGTACCGTAGAGTTAGGAAAAAGAGTAGGTGTAGGAATGGATTGTAACAGGCAGTGGGTTAACAAATGTCCAGGCTGGCGGCATCAGAAGCAAAGTTTTTTCTCAATACACTATTTCTTTATGGCTGGGGTCATTTTCTCTACTTTAACAGCAGATATATCCATTGTATTGAGGTCTCGCTTGGGGGCAGGGGAGGCAAAGGACTGATAGGTCTGGTGGTAGGGTTGTTGGTTATGCTTGGCAATCTCCTCGGCACATTTCCATTGTGTTTGGAAGTGGACGGCCTTGGAGTACCATGCATCAATGATGGTGGGAATAGTGTCAAGGGCCATGATGCATCTTATCATAAAAGGGGAAATTCCAGCAGTGAAGTATCCAATGAGGACATTGTTGTCAGTGATATTAGCATGTTATACTTGGCCTCTGAATTTAGCAATATAGGTTGTGAGGGGGGGATCAAAGGTCCAGTCCTTCTTTGGGGTCATCTGGGTAGTAGAGAGCCAGGCAATGGCATTCCCAATAGTATCCTGGTGTCTGAATGCCTTGTAAAATTCGGTGGCAAAGTCAGGGAAGGTTCCAAAGTTAACAGTAGTGGATGTGATGGCATTCTTGCAGAAGGCTTCTGCCCAGGTCTTGACAGTCCCTTCTGTCATATAGGAGAGAGCAAAGGCTACTTTTTTTGGCTCGGAGTTGTATACATCTGTGTTCATCACAAGGTAGAACTGGATTGTGTCCAGCCAGCTTTCAGCATTTCTGTAGTCACCATCAAAGGCCTCAGGGGTTCCAATGCAAAGTTCCACTGGTTTGCTGGAGGACATGGTGAGGAATGGGGCAGGTATTGAGGGCCTAGTGACAGTTGGTGAATGATGTGGGGCGGAAAGGGGAAAGACTGGTTGTGTGGCGATTAGGGTAGGAGAGGGAGGGGTAGGGTCCTGGGATGGAAAGTTGGGTGGAGAGCTGATGTGCTAGGAGGAGGGCAGGTTGTTCCTCTTCCTTGTCAGGGATGGGGATGTCAAGGTCAGTGAGTTGTTCCTCTTCTTCAGCAGAGTAGGGGTCTTTCATGTCATCTGGGGAGTCAGAGTAGGTGGCATGCCACCTGTGGTTGTCAGAGGGATACGAAATGGTGGGTGGTTTACAACAATGGTAACCAGTAGGAAAGAGCTTAGCTTTTGTTACAGTTCAACCCAATAGGGGTGACTATAGACCTGAGAGAGCTAAAGCCTATGGGTTGAAGCAGTGGAGGCCTAGGGGCTTAGGGCACAGGAGGTAGCGAAGGTCCAAAGCCTATGGCTATGTCAACTCAAGTCAAGAGCTGTATTGTCGAGGAACAGAGTTTTGGCAGGGCGAGGGGTTCCAAGGTATGCCACTTGTCTGGCTGGTCTAGTGACAGGCGAGGAGTCATGCACAGGGTTGAGACTTTAGCAGGTAGATTCAGGTAAGCTAAGCTACTGTATTGCGATATCAACATGGTATTTAAGTACCCTGCCTAAGGGGACACAGACCAAGGTAGGAATAGAAAGTAGACAAGGGGAAATGATGTCCTGGAAAGAGGGAAACTAAGTATGGGTGCGCAGCAGCACCTGTTATAAGGTACAGGGTAATCTGAGTAAGTAGAGATGTCATGGGGGTCCAGGGCATAGGCAAATATGATCAAAGCAAAATTTAAGTGCTTTTTTCTATATATTGCACCAAGCAATGGCTTTTTCTTCTTTACTACAGCCTTGAATGAATTCTTCCTAAGGACTCTTCTGACTGTTTCTGATGAGACTGGGTTGGAGATGATGGTGTTGATGTGTTTGGTGGCTTGAACAGCATTAGAAGCCTTGCCAGTAGTAATCTGAGTAATAATAGACTGTTAAGAGCAAGTAGAAAGCTTTGAAGGATGTCCAGAAGAAGAAGCCAATCAATTAGGAAGCATGTCCTGGAGTACTCTGGTTGTAGTAGATCTTCCAACACCAGCTCTGGAGGCAATTTGGCAAATAGAAAGACCATTGGAGGCAAGAGAAAGGATGTTTTCCTTCTAAGCAGAGGATATAGGGTGCATTGGAAGATTGCAAAGTTCTGAAAATATTCATCTGGGTTAAATAGCTCAACTATAGGTCCCATGATAGATAACATCACCATAGCAACAATCTGTTGGCAGTTGGTTGCTATAGAAGCAGTGGAGCATCAGATTCTAATAGATCTGAAATACACTCACATAATTGTCCCAATGAGTGTTAGATTTGAATTGCATATATCTTTATGGTTACCAATCTAAATTACATACTCCTTTTACCAGCACTTAGCCCTGAGTAAGTGTTTCCATTTATACACCAACCATTTGCTTATATTTGTTTATGCTTCAGAGCTATTCAACAGACAATCAAAAAGTGCAAAATATTGGAACAATTTTGTGAGTCACTGTAGCATCACTTATGAAGCCATTTTTGTGGCTCAGCCCTCTGGTGGTGCTGCCCTCCCTACTGGGAGCACCATCCCTGCCTCCACTCCTGTTAAATTTGCTGGATTAGTGAGCAACAGCCCTCTGTTTGCCAACATTGTCAAACTGTCTGACAGTGATAATTTCAAACTAAACACCTTGATGGCCCTGGCCCCCCATCCATCTCTTTGGACTGATCTACTCACTTGCACACAATTGACTCTTCTGTCCTTGGCTGCAATGCCCCTGTTTAGCACCACCCAACTGCCATTGATCCTGTGCTCACACCATTCTATCTGGACAGTGGTGCCTCTGTATATTATGTTCAAACCCAGATAGGCCCAATACATAGACCTGGATAGTGTCTTCTTATTGGAAAAGTCCTGATGGGGGTGTCAGACAATGGAGGAAGATGATCAAGGATTGATATTGGCAAAGTGTGGAGTACAGGGGCTTATATCACAAGGGAAACCCAGGTAAGATCAAGATAAAGTACCAGTATACAAAGGGGACTGTATATAAATATATAGAATCAAGAGGAGCCCAAACATGGGCCAAGGGCATGGAAAAGAGGGAGGCTACATCAGAAGAATACACAAGCTAAGTGACAATGTGAAAAAATAACTAGCAGGGCTGCATAAGTGGGGCAAAGGGTGAAACTATAGTATAACATCATAGGGATGCATGGGTAGGGCAAAGAGGTGAGTGTGACAACTCCAAAGGATATAGTAATGAAAGTGTCAAGGTGAAGGATCAAAGAGTAAAGCATACAAGGTGGCCAGGAGAAGATCCTGGGCAGATGCAAGAACAAATAATGGTGATGGGAGAAATCCCCAAATATGGCCAGTGAAGGTCCAAGGTGTTAGGGCCTTTGAAAGGGGCATTCCTGGGTAGACATGGGAGCGGGCAAGGAATGAAGAGTAGGGTGGAGGAGGTAACTCAGGGGTGGAGAGATAAGAGAAGATGATACCTCCAAGCAAGGACAAGGTATAGAGCCAAGTGAAGGTGATGCAAAGAAACAATGGTGACCTCCCTAGGTAAGGAAGGACATGGATAAGGGCCAGGGTACAGGTATGTGGACAGTTCCCACAGGTGTGAGACAGGGGCAAAGCTGAAAAAGGATAGGGGTTGGGATGAATCATAACACTGTGCACATTAGCAACCAGTTGAGTAACTTCTACACCCTGTAAGCCATCACACCTTAGCTTTTTAATGGCATTGGTGGCTCCTTGATCCAGGTCATTGGTCTAGGAACTATCTATCTGGTGGTTGCTAAGGGGCTGCATTTGACCCTTCATACCTGTCCTTGTTTGTTTGAAGCATTGCCTCAACTCAGAGCAGCCTTTGTTCTCCAGGTTAATCTTTTTACCCCTGGTTCACATCTGCATCAACCACTGCTGTTACTTGTTATGGTGTACATCCCAGCTGTTTTCCAATGCCCTATACCTTTCATATCATTCCTTTCCAGAGCCTGCTGCTCCATTCCTGGCTGTATCATATCCTTTTTCATTGACCAAGCTCATAAACATGCAAGTGACTTCCACTTACTCACTCAAAAAGTGAGGTATTAAGGTGGCCTATATGCAGTGTCTTATAATGTCTAAGCTGAGGAAATTCCAGGGCAGAGCATTGATATCCACAAAGATCCTCTGTCCAGCCAGTTATCATGCCCCTGTGGAGCCCAACACATTTCCTGATGATAACCAACCACCACCACCTGTGACTCCTCTCGACATCAGTGGTGATTCATTCTACATGAAACCTATCTTAGATTCTGTGATTGCACATTTTTGTATAGTCATTCTTACTCAGTTTGTTGTGCCACAATGTGGCATATTGTTGTTGTTTGTTTGTTTGTTTGTTCTTTGCTCCTATAGTACTCAGAGTTCACTGTCTTCACTTTCCTCAGTTTCTGACAGTGGACTCCAGGTATGTTACTGTACATTACTTTAAATATAGTTTCTGACAGTGGACTCCAGCTGTGATATTATCCAGCTATTTAACTGCCTTCAGAGGATTTCTGTGGACCCATGGACTTGGGCTTGGGTTCAAGCTTGTCTAAGAAATCAAGGAGTTCTCACTTACATGAGGATACTGTGTTTGTGTTGTGCCTAATCTTTTTGGTAGCTTCACAGAGTGTTGCAAGCTCATTGTGTTAATCAGGAAGGTGATTACCCAAAGGGTTGAGCAGAAGTCAATAGCAATGTTGGATTCACAACTGGATGTTAGCCAGTAGCTTCAATGCTTTGGTAGAACATTCATTATGATCTCTTCTGGATGTTGCCTACCATTGACCACTGGCTATCAAAGCTGGACATGGGAATGATTGAGGTGTACTAGGAACTTCTGAATGGTTTGGGGAAGCATCTCACAACTCATTAGAGGGCATGGCATAGGGAACAATGATGTGTTTCAAGCTATCAGAGATTTTGGAAGCTGGAATAGGACATAAAGCACCAGCAATGACACTATTACTAAGACCTGTCATTTAGAAATTGGAATGAGAGTTCCATAACTTGTTCACAGTGGACTGTATATGGGGCTCTTTATCAGTAATAGTAAGAGTGAACAAATAACCAGTCAGATCATTGACTGAGAAGTCCTGTGGAGGTGCCATGGCCATTGCATTCTTGGCTTGAAAGCAGGGGGCTTCATTAGTAATGGTGAGGGTGAATAAATTGCCTGTCAGATCATTGACAGTGTCCTGGGGCTCAAGCAAAGAGTCCTATGGAGGTGCCATGGCCATTGTGCTTCTGGCTTGGATACACTCATTTCTAAGAGCTTTAAATGAACTCTTGGGTAGGATGATGATTGAGGATAAAGTCTGAGGTGAGATAGAAGGGTGCTGGGCTGGGAATGTGGAAGTATTCACAGTCTGGGCTCACTCACTCTTCATGCAGTTTAGGTGAATGAATATGTAATGTGCCTCCATCAGGACACCTTCAGAATCTTGCTGAATACATTTCTCACATGTGCATCACTTGAAAACAGTGAGTGAAGGTGGCATGGAGATTTAAATGGTATGTTAAAGACAGACAAATAGTAGACAATAATGAACAGGGGAACTTACTAAGCTTAGAGCAAAATGTGTTTGATGGCACAAGTGTGCAAGTCCATTCTCAGACTAGTTCTATTTTAACTTGAGCACAGATCCAAATGAGCTAAGTGGCAACAAAGTTACCATTTGGTGAATATAACAAGCATTGTTCTACATTGTCAAGAAGCTGGTCACCTGGAAACATTGCAAGCCTTCCATTTGATCTGATCTATGGCAGAAAATCAGTGCCCTGCTTATGCCACACTCTTTATAGAGATCAAAGGGCCAATACCTCATTTGCATACAACATGAACATATCACAGATATATGATTCCAGGTCTACCACCTCCAGCAGCCTCTACACTATTGATGATCACATCTTTCATGATCACATCCTTTGGCTTATTGACATCCCTCACTATGGAACTATCTGTTTCCCAGGCCAGGTCCAAGATACACTCTGCAAGTTCTCACAGTAAGTCTAAGTCGTTCTCACTGTATTTCTCCACCTTTGCTGGTACTTCAGTGCTAGGCACAATGATAATCAGTATTCCAGAGCAAGACATAACTGCTTTTGAGCACCAGTTGGAAATTTGGTGCAAAGGTAACATTGTTACTCACTCTGAAAACACATCCTAGAGGTTTGGTCAACTAGTCATGCTCTGACTGGCAAAAGTGCCCACTGACCATTTGGAAAACATGGGTCTAACCAATCCATCTGACCACCATTGATGCAACCACCAATACTATCAATCCCATTGCTGCCTGTAAGACTGAACAGAAGTCCCATTGATTGTGCACTTCATTGGTGGTGAGTTTGATGGCAAGCTTGCTTTTATTATACTAGAGGATCCAAATATTGATGATTGCTTTTCTTTTGTCCACAGCTAGTGATGCACTAGTAATAATACACCACATATCTGTTAAATGTGTTGAGTGTGCATCCTGGGAGTCTATTACTGTATTAGTATTGCAGCCACATTGTGGTGCATTGTTTTGCATTGTTTAGTGCATAGTTGTACTCTTGGAGCACCACAGTGTCTGCTTTCCTTAGCTTCTCACTGTGGACTTGTTAAGACTGTGTTGGAATCCTGAGGTTAACTCCAATGTTCTGAAGTTTTGGAGGGATTGAGGCGTTGGCTTCACCTTATGTGGTGCACCCTTGCTAATCACAGTGCCTCGGATTTCAGAGTGGAGAAGAGAAGATGACAAATGACTCAGAGGAGTGGAGCCTGATGTCAAAGTCAATATTCAAGCTAAAGTACATACAGGAGTTATCTAGGAGTTTATATACTGCGGAGGTACATCAGATTAGTAATGGAGGTACAGAGATTTGTACAGTGACTTCCAAAATTGAGGCAATATTTTGAAACTTTGGAGTATTTGCTATATAACTCAGGAACATAAACAAATAGAGCCAAAGTGTAAGTGGATGAATAACTGTACATGCACCTGGCTATGTTTTGCAAAAGGAATTATGCCATTTGAATTAGTAGTCATGGAGATATGATCAATTCAGATTGGCAAGTCATTGACTCAATTTTGTAACTATGTATCAAATCTATAGAAACAGCCAATTCTAGTACTTTGTATGACCTCCTTTGGCCTTGATCACTGCTTGGATCCTCCTAGGCATGCTTTCAATCAAATTCTGACATACCTCTGAATCTATATTGTTCCATACTTCTGCCACTCTATCCCAAATCTCCCATACTCCTTTAGCATGTCTTGAATACTTAGCAAGCTCCTTTTTGATATGATGCCAGAGGTGTTCAATAGGATTAAGATCTGGAGATTGTGGAGGCCAATCCAGGACATTGATATCATTGTCTTCCATCCACTTCTTGGCTTTTTTGGAGGTATGTTTGGGGTCATTGTCCTGTTGAAAGATAACATCCTTCAGACAAATTCCAGATTCCTCCAAGCTGGGAAGCAAGTTGTCCCTCAAAATGTCCACATATTGGTTGGCATCCATTCTCCCCTCAACCTCTGCAAGGTGCCCAACACCTTCCCAACCCATACACCCCCATACCATGATATTTCCTCCTCCAAATTTCACTGTTCCCTGAACCTCTCTGTTAATAAGGCCCTCACCTGCCTGTTTCCATACCCATTCCTTGCCATCTAACCCTATCCTATTGATTTTGGTCTCATCTGACCAAATAACCCTTTTCTAGTCTTCAATAGTCCATTCCTGGTACTTTAGGGCAAAGGCTAAACACTTCTTCTTGTTTCTTGCAGCAAGAAGTGGCTTTTTCTTCTTTGTAACAGCCTTGAATGAATGGTTTTTGAGGGCTCTTCTTACTGTTTGTGAGGAGACTGGACTAGGAATGATGGAATTGATATGATGGGTAGCCTGGACAGCATTGGCAGCTCTGCCTGTGGTGATTTGAGTAATGATATCATGCTGAGAAGTGACTGAAAGCTTGGAGGAACAGTCAGAAAGAGATATAGGTCTGTTAGGAAGGAGATCCCTGAGTATCCTAGAGACAGTAGACTGGCTGACACCTAGTTTGGAGGCAATATGACAAGTAGAATGACCATTAGAGGCCAGAGAAAGGATGTTTTCTTTTTGAGAGGAGGAAGTGGGATGCATAGGGAATTTGAAAGGCAAGAGAGATTAAACCAACCCTTAAATAGTGTCAGTTGAAGTGATTACTAAGATATAGTAGCTATGGTAACCATCTGTCATGCTTCCATCAAGGGTTACATGTGACAGCTGTCAAATATTGACAGATCTGACAGGTAGTTACATAATTGAGTCAATGACATACTGAATTGAATTGACTGTATCTCCATGGATATTTATTCAAATTACATAAATTCTTTTTTGGAATAAAGCCAGGGGCAGGCGCATTCTGGCACCCACTTTTACTTTGGCTCTATTTGTTCATGTTCCTGAGCTATATAAAGAATACTCCAAAATAGCAAAACATTGACTCAATTTTGGAAGTCATTGTAAGTACTTTGGTAAGTGTCCACGAAATGGAAAGCTGGAGCTGTGCTTCTAAGTGAGCACAGGATTGGAGGTATCTACATAGTGAGACTAATACATATTCAGAAGTGACAAGAGCATCCAGAGTTAAGGAGTTAAGGAGTTAAGGAGGTAAGGAGTTAAGGAGTTGAGAGGTTCTGGAGTTCGGAGTTGTTGCATGGGATATGACAGGACTCCAGATATGTATACCTTTCACTCGAATATACTATCTTCTCACTGTGGACTCCAGCTGTGTGATTCCAGCTGTTCTAACAATATCTATGTCTCACACCTAGATTTTGGAGTGACAATGTATACACACCACTAACAATGCACTCACACTAATTAATTGTATGAGCCCATTCCTCACATGCTGTAGGGTATCAAGCAGCCAACCAGATTTGTGTTCAAAGATATAAATGGATCCATTGTTGCTACAGTGACTCCCAAAAGTGTTCCAATGTTTCACTTTAATGGAGTGCATGAAGTGTACTGCAAACACCTGTGGGAATTTCGCTTAGGCGTGGTGAGACAAACAATAGTATACGCCATTGGCTGCCTATGGGCGCTTAGATCATGTGATTTGGTTGAGAGGAACCAGAGATATGACCATTTTAAAACAGCAACCACATTGGAACAGTTTTGTCACTTTC
>QFEL01011098.1:0-12456 GCA_003316195.1 Neoboletus brunneissimus
GTGATCAGGAGAGGAGTGGTTCAGGACTCTTGTTACTCCGTGACTGTTCGGTGGTCCTCTTTCTCGTCCGCGGGTAGAGTCTCCTCGGTTTCCATATCCACCAGAGGCGTAGTCCGATACTGGTGCTGCTGATGACCCTGTGGGTGCCGATGTACCTCCTACTGCCGCGTATGACCCCTTCGGTTGGGATCCGTTCGCAAAACGTCCTCGGTTGGGGTTCGCCATAATAGCGACAGGTGCAGATGCTTGCCTACGTCCGCAGTGAGCATCATAATCTACATTACAGATATGGAACCAATGTGTACATGCCTTTGAGGAGCCGGTCGGAACCCAGCCGCGGCTGGCTGACCAGGAGGAGGCCGGATAGCAGGGTATGGCCCAGCGCGAGGTTTGAAGGGCACGTTTGGACGCGGTGGGGGTGCCGATGCTGGGTGCGTTGAAGCTATGAACTGTGGATTACTCAGGTTTAAACACGAGTTGAACTGCACCGTCGATCCGCGGTATTGAGAACACCTAGAAAAGTATCCAGTAAGGAAGGTTCGCGAACAAGATTTAGCAATAACTGGACGGGTACCTGTCGCCGAGAGTGACTCCCGCCATGAAAGGGACATCCCAGATGACGTCCATTGATTTCGAGCTGAGTCCGATGACGACGCCTTTCACTGATAACGGGACACCTCCGGAATCCTGCACCATCGTCACGCGATCACCGAGTGCAAAATGTTGATTCTGCAGCCTGTAGATTGCATGCGCAGGTTTGAGGACAGCATGTCGCGGGATGTTCTTGACCATCGCTTTTTTGATTGCCGTCGTCGACTTGTTCTTGGTGATGCTGTCTGCGTACGCTTCAATTTCTCCCACGGTTTCTTTCGTGAGTTGATCGGAGAAGAGAGAGACGGGCTCAAATTCGCGTACACCTTTCGATTTAAGCCAGGCTTTGACCTCCTTGACGCAAGCGTCCGCGTTTTCGGTGAAAATGTCAGATGCGCGAGTCATGTCTGAAGGATACCTTAGTCGGTGTATAACGAGAGGGAAGTTGAAACAGGGCATTTACCATCTCCGTTTTGATCAAGCACTCGAAATACTTCAGGGAATTTCTCCTAAGAACGTACGATGTAAGTAAAGTAAAGTGAATCGTAGCGTGCGAGGTATCACCTTGTACTCCCGTATCAAGCCAATTGTTCGTTCACTGAACTCCCAATGCCGTCCCTCCTTCCGGGAATAGTCGATCACCTTCAAGCTCTTCGCCTCAAACTTGAGACTGAGGCCCAAGTTGTTCTTCGAGTTGTCAGATGTTAACACCATGAAACTAGACGTAATCTTGGACAGCGCTCGGCCGGAAATATGGAGCGTGTTGGAAGCTTTAAACGAGGGATAATACTGCTTAGAAACACGATTCTGTACAATCGCTTTGAATTTATCGTTTTCGGTTTTATCCGAAGGAAAGAACTGTTTGCGGCCCGTCAAGTCGGGAGAATTGAGCAATGATGCATTGTCACGTACAGCAAGAATGACGGATAGAGTCTCATTGGTAGTGCTTGCCACCTGGGCCGCGACACCGTATGCGTGTTCCCCAAGGAAAAAAATCTTACAGCCGTCCGGAAACTCCTCGGACAAAGGTGGCGGTTCCCTCTCGAGGAAACGCGGGTCTTCGGAGGCCACTTGCGAGATCGCCATTTGAACCGCCTGCTCGATCTCTTTGTCGGGTCCTTCATAGTCCTTGACAAAGGCACCTGTCTCTAGGCGCTTCATGCCTGTTGCGCCAATGAGTGTTGTAGTCTCATTGGACAAGATGCTTACCTTTCAAGGGTCGTACATGAACAAGCACGTCTATATCGCCAGTGATAACTCCACACTTCTTCGAATACATCTGCTCAATCCGCTCCGCCTTCATCTTCCAGTGACTAAGACCTTGTGGTGCATGTGGGTTGGCGACAATCTTCGGCGGACTCCCAGGTATGATCACTACCTCCTCGTATTTGAACAACGAATCCGAAACAGCGACAACGCGTCCTTCTTGCAGGAAAGGCCAGCCGACAAAGGTACGCTTGCCCAACATTTCCTTGGCAATTTCCTCTATCTTGCGGTCCTCGTGCGGGTTTTGGATATGCACTATCATCGACTTGTTACGACTCTCCGATCCATGAACGTTCACGCCATGGAATCCTAACAAACCCGTGAATGGAAGCGTGTCAAGAGATGGGAAACCAGCGAGTGCTTCTGCACCGAGAAAAACACCATCGCATAAACCGGGAACGAGATGAAGGCCATCCAGGGTTGGAAGATCGAAAGGCTCCATCACACAGGTGCAGCGATATATAGGGGGGAAGAAATTTGGTAGAGAGGACGGATATACAGTCGGCTCTCCAGCACTGAAGGAGAATTTGGTGCTGGTTCCGAAGGTGTTGCGTCGTTTCTCCTCGGCGGTCAGGCGATGTTCGCGAGCTAGAAAGGGGGGGAATTAAGACGAATGTGCTAGATGAAAAGAGAAAAGTACACACATCTCATCGCTCTGAGCAGCTTAGTTTCATCGATAAAGGGGATTTTGACGACCGCTTCCCATTCTTGCTTCTTCCCGTTCAGATCTTGATCAAACTCCAGGGGATAAAAGCCCAGGATGGGAGAATTCGGATCGAACATTAAATCCTAAGACACTATTGTGAGAACAGCCACCACTGCGGGCGAGACACAGATTACCTGGTATGCAATGGGTATGAGGTCCTTACTTGCCGAGGGCAAGACACCCATTAGCTGCTCAAATGGATGGAAGGGTTTTCCAAGGTCGAACTCGAACGTCATATCTTCCAAACCCAGCAGGTCTTTCGGAACAAATGGGTCATCGTACTGGCGGAAATCAATAACGGGCATACCTGAAATACGAGGCGCATAATGGTAATCGTAGAACCAACTCCAAGAAGCAACGCCACTGTAGTAATAGTGCATTACCCATTGTAAGCCTTCAGTATACCTGAATATCAAGGTTCTCATTTGCTCTGGATTGTCGTATGAGATGTTCAGCTTTCCCTATTCAGAGCGGAGGTGGGTTCAAACAATCGGCGAGCGCGTGGTTTCAGCCCACCTGATAATAACCGCGCTTCCAGTCGTCCATCTTGTCGTTGACGGATTTCTCGTGTCGCGCATCAAATCCCCCGCCTTCCTCATCATCCTTGACAGGGGCCTTCTCATACTTCTTCAAAACACGAGTGACGGCTGACCAACTCTCCTCATCATTCTCTGAAACATCTTCCCATTGCTCATCGTCTTCACCTCCATTGGATTCAGATCCAGGTTCAGGTATGGGTTCTTCCATCGAACCTGGGAGGCGCCACGTGACAAGATTCTGGTCCTCCTCGTCATATTCATCCCAAGTAACGCACAGATGCAAGTCGGTGCTGAGAGTGGAGATAAAATTCCGATCTCGGGAAGGAAAAGTGTTCGGCATCGTGAACGATGTATTGATGCTCGGCCGTTTTCCTAGGTTATCTGTCACAAACGTCTTCACCTTGTCAAATATTTCTCGCTGCCCTCGTGTTAAGACTAATACAAAAAAAACACTGTCATTAGTGTCACAGGTGGAGGAGGTACGAAAGAGCAACAAACCAAGGCCAGTGCGTCTACGCGCCACCTCTACTTCGCATCCATGTTTTCTCTGCTTCCCTTTGAACCAGCTGGCGTCAGCGTATTCTTTCTCGAAAACCTCACGTTCCCAGGTCCTCATCTCATCGAGGACCACCTGAAGGCGCTTCATGTTGATTGTACCGCTCTCATTGATATAGCCATCTGAGAAATACGATATGAGCAAAGATGATATAGGAATCAGGATACAAGCCCACCGAGTGAAGGCAGAACCTTCTTATACACCTCAAATAGCCTCTCCAAGCCATTCTCGTGGATATGTAGATCGGGAAGGTTGGGTAAGAAATCATTCCCGACAAATACGGCGAGAAGTATGAAGTCGTTTATAACACGCTCTAGACTATAGTCGAACGGCAGAACGGGTTCGATATCGCGGAATTCTAGGTTCAGGTATTCGCGCATCAAGCAAAGGTGTAGAAGGTAGAAGTTCTGTGACTCTAAACTGTGCATATCGTGAGAAGAGATGTACAGAAATTGAAGAACGGCATACTTTCCACCCTTTTTCTTAGCAGACGGTCCAAACTTGACTTCTTCGCGAAGTAGACAAAAGTGTGGGTCGTGACTGAGCAAACCCAGCATGATGAGATCAGCGTCAAGACCATACAAACAATGTCGGATGTTTGGATTGTAGTCTGGTTGTGCGCGCGATAGTCGGATATATTCCATAATCTTGTGCTCTCCTTCCCCGGGGACCTCGTGACCTGAAAGCACAACTTGGATATCCCTCCAATTCGCATCTTCGGTTATCTTCTTATTCACGAAGTATCTCAGCTGCTCCGACAGCTTCGTCATGAAGAGAGTCCCTGAGAAACATTGTGAGGAATTGAGGTGTAACAACATAGGTCACGCACCTGGTGTGATACAATTACTGTCAAATGCTTTCTCAGCGGGAAGCTTCTCTCCCTTCGCCTCCGCTTTCTCGCGAACTTCTTTTGCTTCTTTCGCCGTGCGGAAACGGCGACTGCGTTGTTGATTCATCTTGGCCCGCGGGGCAACACCATCCACAGCCATGAAAAAGAGCTTCTTTGGTTTAATTTTTCCAAATAAGAGGTCCACGTATGCGAATATGGATGTGAATATCTGTTCCTCGGATAGTCGAAAATGCGCATCCTCGTCATTGGGATGCGAACCTGTGGACGAACATTAAGATGGTAGACTATTGACTGAGAGCCGGAAATCGTACAGTTGTGTATGATTCCATTGAAGTCGAGGTACAAGTTATCTAAGGGACAAGTTAGCGAGACATACAACTCTCGAATGTCTCAAATTCCATCACCGAATTCTGGAATTTTGTTCTCCTGAATGAGCTGAGATGTTAATGGGTACCGCTCACTGTGCATTCATTCAGACCATAAAATTCGGGTTTCACAAAAAAAATGACAACTCACGATATATAGCGGAAGAACTAGAGGGCATACAAAGATTATTGCCACGTCTCAACCATTCCAGACCATTACGCACCTTTGGAATACCTTGCGGAGAGAAATGAACATAAGGAACTGTTTCAAAACGCACGATAAACGTGAACTCACCCATAATGCACGAAAAGATGAAAAGTAAAGGTACAGACAACCAGATTGATGAGTGGTACTAAGGTAGGCAGAGTACCGGCGGTCCTGCCTGGCTTGGAAAAACACACAGCCACATAGCCGCGGGGTCAAAGTTAGTAATCAAGCCTCACGGTACAGAATCCCAGTCACCACGTTCTTTATTTTATGTCCAATGCATCTCTTTCGTCGCTCACTCTTGTCGAATAGTCTCCCCAAAGCAGACCTGAAACTTCGAGATCAGAAGACAGTCGTTCTGTTTACAAGCATACCACTGAGCGTTGGATCGCGTCGCCGGGGGGCAGACCGTGAACCGACTCCCGTTCGAACCAGCGTTCAGGACCTCAGTGACCACTTATATAACCCGGACCTGAGGCTGACCAGACTCCCCATCGCGATCAATCCCCACCATGAGTAAGTCTCTGGAGGCCCTTGGATGCGAGATGTTCATTGGTGGGCTATGCGCGGCGCGTTTTGGATCTTCTCCGAGGGCAAAGTGTTCCTTATCCCAGAGATCGTCAGGGACGAGTCGATAGCTGTACTACCCGCTCACCCCGAAGAGCCTCGCTCCTCACCTCGCCGAGTGCACACTCTACAAGTTCGGCACGTCGTTGCCGATGCGCGCCAACAAGGAGAGTCCTGCGAGAGCGTGCCTGGAAGTGTAAGGGATTGAGTCAAGATTAGGAATTCGAGCTCGTCGAAGATCTGGCAAGTGACGAATACCTGTGCAGGAAATCTACCCGCTTGAGCGTTCATCTAGAAAACTAGCCGAGCATAATGCTACATTATTCGCTCCATATATAGGTCAGGTCACCTAACTCGTGCTGTAAGACACTTTTTAGGATTGGTTAAGTGCTCATCAACCAATGAGAGGGCTTCAAGAGTCTCATACAGGCCGTCAGAGAGTCGTCAAGCGATAACGTTACTCGACCACTTTGCAAATGGAGACTCCCAGAGGTAGATGGTATCATATAAATACTCTAACGCCGCTGATCAAGGGGCAAAACAATCTGGAATGTTGGATCTGATTCTGAAAGATAGCCAACCGCGTGGTCAGCGTCGTGCGGGACGGTCTCTGTCTACAGATGACTCTAAACTCCAGGAGCGTCAAACTGGAATAGGTTATAGGAGTAAGTTCCTTGGTATTCATTATGTTAACCATCTCTAGTTCGACAATGTGGCCTTGATATCTCGCGAGTTTGATGCCTTCAAACGAGGGTTCCTTGAATTCACGAGACAAGAACGCGAGGTGGTAATATCGCAGCACTTCGCAGACCTCATCTCTTCGGAGGATCATATCATTCTTGGTGGGAAACTCCGTGGTAGAAGAGGCACGGACGATTACATTTTGCACCCGAAGTCCTCACGGAGAACTCCCAGGATCTGATTCGCGCTGACCTTTGGCTATCCGGGAAGACGTTGGAAGAGTTTGCGCTGCAGGAGATCCACAAGGGAGAATGAATTCCTTGCCGATATCTCCCGGGAGCTGATGGCTGGCGACCCTCTGGAACGACCGACAATATCAGAGGCGTTGGACCGGATGGCTGACTTCGAGTAGGTTGGATTTTGGCTTGTTGTCAGCGTGATCTTATGAGCTCGTTCAGATTTCCTTCCCCTATGGTCGCCCCGGGAACCCATGCATGAGCAAGGCTGATCCCTATTTCGTTCCCGCGATTATATATGTACTCAATGGCCTGCGAACCCTGTCGTGTATAATATCAAGGACCGGTACAGCCCAGCCCAAGGTAGAGGCTTGGTCATCTTGAAAAACGCAGTTCGCTCGTCCGTTCTCTTCCCAATACAGCACTACCGAAACTCTTAGGATACTGCTGGACGTGATACTCAGATGGCCCACGGGTCTGGGTATTTACTTCCGAATTCGTCCACCAACGACTGGGCAAGTTTGGCGGTGACACCTCCCTGACAGGAAGGTAGTCATTCGATTTCTAAGTCACTCGTCCACGGTCTTGATGTACCGCACAGCGAATTTACTAAAACAAATTTCATCGAAGTTGAGCTACGCCTCGGAGGATGTTGAGAAGAAGGCGGAGGCTCAGGCCTCGGGTGCAACAGGAGGTGAGGCTGAAGGAAGTTGAAGGGAAGGAGAAAGGTGAGAGATCCTTTCTTTTCTTGACTGTCGCTCTTGTTCAATGCCGCGTTTGGATTTGATCTTCAGAAACGAGGGATTGAGGATGTAAAGCAAAGATGAGCTCAAGGAACCAGGTTACAGACGCCAGCATCTGCACTCGCACCCAAAGAGTCGCACGAAGAGAAGAAAACGTAGGGGCTGTGTCAGTATGGGTGGCGTTCTTGCATTTTACATCAGGCGATGTGTACGATCAGAATCCGACGTGTAAGCGTCAACGATATAGAATGCCATGCTTAGCGTTGAACACGCCGAACGCAGGGTGGTAGAATTAGAAATAGGATGCTCGACTCGGTTCTTTGAGTGTCTAGACCCAGAGCTTGCACGATTTGAGTGGATTCACGATCAGCGCACAAGCCGCATCGACCAAGACCCAACTTGAAGGGCGAGTGTAAATGGTTGAACAGATGATGAATAGAAATCATCAAAAAGTGTGGTTCAGCCCAGGATCGAACTGGGAACCTTCTGTGTGTGAGACAGAAATCATAACCATTAGACCACTGAACCGATATCTTATCGGTACCGCTGAATCATTGCAGCTGGGCTCCGAACCCATGAACGAAATCATCATCGTAACAAGTCATCGTCAGACATCAAAAGCGACGAGTTATACAGCGTGCTTCATTTCTTTCCTTTCTCCGGGCCAAAGAAGTTTAACAGTCCCCCGCGCTTGGGAGCCCCTCCTCTAGGCTTTGGAGCGGATTTTGCTTTGAGCTTCCCGACATTCTCCTCTTTAGCCATCACCTTTGGCTTCACCTCGACTTTGCGCTCCGAGATTTTCTTCGTTTCCTTTCCCTTGCCACGAGGTTTTGCCTCTGCTTCCTCCTCTTCCTCAACGGACTCGTACGACGAATAGTCTTCCGTCTCTACAGTGCAGTGTCAAACAATAGTTTTACGAGGCTTCGCAGGACAACCTACGCATATACCCCTTAGCATCCGTTGTCGTCCGACTTTTGGTGATGCGCCGTTTCTTCAGTCCGTTACGGCCAACGGGAACGACCATGCGTGGTTTCCTCTTCTTCTTCTGAACCACCGGTGCATGATCAGATTCTTCGTCTTCACTGGTTGCAGGTGGCACTGTCGCTTCTTTCTCGGGTTCGTTCCCTTCTTCTGATGACTCTTCCTCTTCCTCACGCTGAGGATAGACCTTGCTAACTCTAGACACGCGATCGACTTGTTCTGTACATTCGATCAACCGCAGCTCGATGATGTCAAGTGAAAGAACAGACCGTCATCGATATCCATCATAGCTCGTAAGCTTATCTCGGAATCCGATGTCATGGTACACTCTCTTTTTGGGTGCCGTCGGCCTAACATACGAATTTCGCCATCGTCGTCCTCATCTGAATATGCCACCCGCTTCTTGACAGATGGTCCGGCGGCAGTACTTGGTTTGGCTTTCGCCGAGGACAGCTCGGACTCGGACTCTAGATCTGTGTCTAGGTGGGGCTTTCTCTTTATCCCTCGCTGAATATAGATCAGTCGGGTCCTTCATACAAGAGAGTGTAAAGGGCACCTTCTGGACATCTCCACTAGCTACGCCGCTAGATTCGCATTTGGAAACCGATGGCTTCGTCGATCCCACTCCCGGCTTTTTACTCACCGAGGAATCCTTGGTAGTGACAGTCGAAGCGGGCTCTGGCTTGGGCTTCTTTTCTTCCCTGGTCTTCTCCACGACTGGCGCTTTTTCTTTGGTCTTTGCCCTACTCCAGTCTAGTTTGCCTGAAGGTTTCAGTCTGTCTCTAGATTCAATTTTGGACAGCGTCGTCGTCGCCGTGGAGACCTGTCCTTTCGTTTCCGAAGACGGTACCTTGCTTTTCGTCGTCTGTTGTTCTGCCCTTGTGGGGGCTGCAGCTCTCGGTGCCGCCTTGGCAGGCACATCCAAGGTTGTTTTGGACGAGGATGCTGCACTCTGATAAGTGACACCAGCTTTGAGCTACAAAGGCGTCGATGAGAAAAAATATACCAGGAAGCGTCCGCACCAACCGACCTTCACATGAGACCCCGTGATCTTCCCGGAAACGGCGAAAGACGCCAGTCCGCCTTTGACATCTGCTTTGTGAACTTTGAAAGTTGGAATACAGACGAGTCCCGCATCCTGCGCTTCCCGGTCAACTAGTCAAAGATGGGTCGACAGTGCATGTGTACGCACCCCCAATCGCGACGGAGATAGACTGTATATATGCACTGAGTGTATGCGAGAAAACTGTGACATCGTCCCTAGACAGTGAGTCAAAATGAGTGTGAACCGATCTGTGTGGATGGGATGCGCACCATCTAACGCGTGCGCGTCCACAAGTAGCACCTTGCTCTGGTGTACCACGTCCGTCTCTTCCTGGTCCTCTTCAAACTTCAGATCCATGTCCATAATAGAGTCGGATTGTTGCGTTTCTGAGTGCGGGCTGACCGTCAGCGCAGGTACCTCTCCAGAGACGAGGTACGTAGGCACAGCCGGCATATCTGTGTCGCGTACGGCGTCGTAGTAGTGTTGCAATTGACTTTTCAGACAAGATCAACGAAGGAACGAGAGCACAGAATTTCGTTTGAAACAATGCTCACTTCTTTGCATCGTTGACGTGAATCCCGAGCTCGCGGCTGAGTGACCTGAAGGTAACCTGGAGAAGTACCGTAGGTGAGAAGATGCCACGCCGTGCTGTGGCAGGGAGAAGCGCGTACAATGCTGCGCTTGACGAAGAGCTCCTTGTCGAGGAAGTCTCTGGCGTTTTTCGTCGTCATCGTGGAACAAGATGAAGTAACTATGTCTGTGCGCGACGCGTTTGTGGCACCAATCGTTCCGGAAATTGACATCACACGATATTCCCACTCCTTCCAAGCCAACTATAGCCGTTTACACCTGCATTCGAGCACTATCTTCAATGACAGGTTGAAGGCTTTGTTGAGCTGCCTAGAGAAATATTAAGACTGGGTTTCATGAAGAACAATTCCATGGATGAGCGTAGGTGACAGGTGTGTTCTCCAACTGGGGAGATAGAGCTCACTCAAAATCCAAAGAGAGTAAAAAATATCATTTGCACAGACATGGTACGGAGGATAGATACACAATCAATCCCAGGGCAGGTTGGCGTATATTTCTTCCCTCGCCAGTTTCTCTCAGAATGACGACTGCCTTTTGAGTGACTGACTTGTCACGAGCACTTTGTACTATCGCCTTATCCGTCTCCGTCATCTCGGTACGTAGTTTCAGCTGATTCTCTTTATCTGCGCGTATGTGTGTGTTCATTAACCTGATTGAAATATTTTTAACGAACACACGGTTGCCCAATGGAAATCGACATTGCTTACTCCATGCATGAAGCAACGATCATCGGCTTCTCGAATCTTCCACCAGTGGGTGCGGAAAACATTATGAAGTGTTCCTTCTTTCTTGCCAACATCATGGGGGCGAGATAGACGGTGAGAGGTATTGTGATCGAAAAGTCACTGTCGCTGTTGACCGATTCAAGGAGTCCAATTGGACTGTTGCGATCTGCTGGATCGCTGTTAGCTTTCTCTCTCTCACCGCGCCACACCGTGTCACGTATTTTGGCGAGAGGGGTATATCCCGATTAGTTTGGAATGTGGGAGTGAAAGCGATTGATCTGAATCACCCCTTCCATTTTCTCAGGCATGGGCTCGTTGGTGAGGAAGGCTTTGGTAAAAGAAAATACATCAGAGGGCTCGACGGCGATGTCAACACGGATCATGAATGGGAATCTGAATCCAATCTCCTTCTTGTCGTTGACAAGATCCAAGTCAAGCGCAGCGCAGATCTGGAGCGTGTTGAAAAGTATAACATTGCAAACCAAGGTTTCTACAAGCTTCTTGGCCCCTTTGGGCGCTCGGCTGGGGTGTACCAAGTCTTGTGACGAGGCCTAACAAGCGGTGAGCTTCTGAAGGAGAAACCCTGTTTCTGCAAATGGGATACCAGTCTTTCTTCTGACGGTCCTTCGAACAGTACCACACGCTTTTGCACTGGAAAAAATGCGATTGAAGCTTCTGCAAGAAAAATCGAAGGACTTGCTTACCCTTGGACATGTCTGCAGCTTCGGGCGGACCGTGTAACAAGTAGTGCACTGCACTTGAAAAGCGTTCTTGTTGACCTTGATGAGCTCCCGGGGAGTAGCCATCATACGGAATAACTCTTGATTGAGAGGGTGAGTCGCATGAACGACATGGATCTCCTCAGAATCCATCTAGAATTTCATGGGAAACAGTGAGCGGATCAACACTATCTTTTACTGACCTCGATCAGCACCATCAACTGGACCTGTGCCTCAGCATCGGTCACAATTTTCTCGTGTTCCCAGTCCAGGTATTCACGGTTTGCAGTGTTTCCAAATTTGAACTGCCCACCCGAATCCTCTTAACGGACTTTTGTTTCTGGTATTAGAGAGTCGTTAAGAGGGGTGGGAGTAGTTCATCGTCTAGTAGCATGCCAGGAGATTTCCCATCCCTTTGAAGCCAGGCGGCCCGGGCGGTCCGGTATGTCAGAGCAATCGCTATCAGACGTTAGCCGCTCGCATGACAGCTATTGGTCGTGGTGTAAGGTATTTCACTAGTTAGAATGGTGACGCTGTGAGACAAGTTTATGTCCTGTCATGTGCTAGCGCGGTTGCAGGGCTATAATTATGTACCAAACTTTGCCAACTGGTTCCCCAATGTTCCACTTTAACATTAAATAATTCTTTGCCAACGTATGTGTATTTTCTCCACGAGCAGCATGCAACTAACCTAAGCTAACCTAAGCAGAGAGCTTAAATTGGACGAGTCGTTGACTCGATTTGGGCCTTCGGCCCAAATGCGGGGTGAAGATGCTTAATCCTAGTATATATGGACCAGGCTGGGTCTGCAGGAGACTTCAAATTCAGAGAAGTAGAGGGTGAGTTTGCAAGCTGACAACTGCCTCGAGGCCTCGTTCCTCGGCCTCAGGCAGGTCAGCTTGCAAACTCACCCTCTACTTCTCTGAATTCTCAGCCTCCTGCTCCTATTTTTATTACTTCAATATCAAATGTTCCATAATAATAAAATAATAATAAAGTGTACATTATTTTGGACTTGACTAAGCCTAGTTTATCAAGTACACCCTTATCAAAGCCCAATTTGTGTTATCAGGTGAAAAATGAGTTA